>CP139508.1:147951417-148025578 GCA_021014915.2 Artemisia tridentata subsp. tridentata
ATGGTCAACTGACTTACTACACCCAGACTAATGTTTGCATTATGCAATGACCGGCCGTGTTTTATCATAAATAAAACATGAGTGTCACATCATCATTCAACACATAATCAAATTCATACCAAACAGGTGTAATGATCATCACCAAACCAAACATATAAAAGTACCACACTTTATACAAACATACTTCACAATATACCAAGAAAAAGGGCAAACCGATTGGTGCTCCACCACCCACCACAAAACCATTGCAAAAACTTCACCTTCGCGTGAGGTTGGGATTGATTGACATAACGCCATACCTATGACCAGTAACTTTGTTGATATGTTGACACGTACTTTCTGTTTATGATAAAACATGACCACTCATGATGATACAAATTTGGAAGGATCTAAATATTTGTTCGTTATGCAATAAAATTAAATATACATTTAGATAGAGGAATTTTATAAAACATAGCCCAAAGGGCTACGTTTAGAAAACAAAAGCATGTATAACTCATAATGTCGGTTGAGAGTAATTAAATTCAAGGAGTGACAATTATTATTAAAGGTGCAAGCAGTTAACGCGTGTCTGAATGCCTTATACATAGCCCTTGAGGGTACGTTTAGCAATCTCTTTAGATAAAAAGAAAAACGAAATTAAAATAAAAGTGTTAAAGCCTTATACATAGCCCTTGAGGGTACGTTTAGCAATCTAAAAATGCATCTTTTTGTGTGTAATTAACTTTTAATTTTTCTATTGTGTGTATTTAATTTTTAATAACTCCTAGTGTGTGTATCATTAAAGTGGTTAGATGACATAACACAATTTAAATACCGGCATTTTAGTCTTTTTTTTACTCATCCCCTTCTCTTCATTTTTTTTTTTTTTTTTTTTGAACGGCTAACTCTCCTATACTACCTCTATTACAATTAAATCTCCGTTGCCAAGTTTTGAACCCTGGTCTTTTCCCCCAAAGGCAAATGCCTTACCACCACGCCACAAGGGGTGAGGCCATTCTCTTCATCTTTAATCTTAATAATACACACAATAAAAATTATAAAAAATTTGATAGCAAACATTAAAAAAATTATAATAATAAAAAAAAAATATAGTAATAATAAATAAAGGGTTGAGTACACAAAAAAAGAAGATAACAAATTAAATACATTTTTATACCATTATCCCTATAGTATTTTAAGTTTTAAAGAGTCTATGAAACTTAACCTAATTTAGTTCAAACTTTATTAGGATATGAATTTTTTCGAAAAACAAATTTGCATACTACTACTACCCTACGCCAATCTCACAACCTTTTATTCCAGACATATATTTGTTGTCGTTTGTTTGATGGACCATTAACATGTTACTAGATGAAAGACATTTTTGTAAAACTCGACGTAGTAATCACCAACATTATCACTGCTAACATTGTGGCACATCAGTTTTTCACTCCACCAACAACTCACTACTAAGAATGTGTAGTAAGACAATTAACTTTACCAACTAAAATATGCCCCGCTTAAACACATATATACCCAACAGTATACTCACACACAAACACACCAACATCGCACAATTTTACTTTTTGTAATAGGGGAGTGCAAATTTTTTTATCCGAGTTTTATATACGGTGATAGCGGTTAGAAAATAGGATAATGTCATAATGTTGTGTTCTACAAAATAAAAGAACGTGAGGGATTGATTCATTGATTGTGTATATGTAAAAACACCTTCAAATTTTTACTATACTAATTTTTTAATATCATATTACCACCATCTAGATTAAAGGATGTTTGTTACAACAAAAAAGTTCAACAACCAAATGTTTCAATTAAAAACTTATCAAACTAAGTATTGTTATAAGTTTGATTTAATTTTGTTAGGGACTGAAGCCCAATAACAGAACCCATACTTTTGCACATGACTGTGAAAACTTAAAATTAAAAGAATTAGTTCATTATAAATGGGCCTATTGTTTTGGACTTTTGGGTGTTAGCGTCCCAAATCAAATAAGTAGTTCACATAACTTTATACCATAGCACAATTCCCATTTAACCATTTTCTTCACTATAAAACGCTAGCAGGGTAATCACGAGTTGCGGATGAAGTGCATGGTGGCGACGGTATTGTGGATGGAGATGCACTATGGGATGAATGCACAGTTTCAAGGTTTGAGCGAGTAGAAAGATTGAGCAATAGTTGTTTTACCTCAACAAATTCAGCAGTAAATGAGTCCTATCTCTGATTAATCTTTGTAAAAGTTGGTTCAAACCGTTGGTCCATTTCAGTTGCAAGGTTTTCCACAGTTTCATCAATCATTGAAAGTTGTTCTTCCCAAACTTATCTGATTTGGAGTGAAAGCATGATAGATAATGTTGGGCTTTTTATTTGTAACTCTTTTAAGTAAGAAGATATACCAAGAAATTTAAGCAAGAACAAAGAAAGTTGAAACAAAAGAAAGATCAAAAGGTCACTCGAATCAACTGACGCATGAGAGAGAGCTGCAAGAAGCTTTGACTCAGCGTGAACTTCTACAACAGGTAATACTAGACATAGTTGGCAATTTTTAAGCCATAAAGTTTATACAACTTATATGATAACGGGTCAGATGGGTCGAAATGGGTTGAAACTAGGAATTGACAAATTCATTATCCATAACATTAACAAGGAAAAAAAAATGATCCCTTTGACTATTACATATTTAACCCAGATAACTAAGTTACTAAGGAGGTGTCTAGGACTGGGATTGCTTCTTAGAACTCCTAACCTAATCGGGGCAATTGTGTTAACGTCAGGCCTTACCGTATTGAACAATTTCATCACATTGAGGATGTTGATGTTGTCAATAGTATGATAGTATCTATAATCATTTTCCTAATGATGTTTTCAGAGTATTACTAATGCATAGCAGAAGATACTTAAAGTTGCATTGGGTTCACAAACTGCAACAAATCAACGTTTCTACACAATTGATCTGGACCTGTCAAACTAAGCGCACGTGTCACCTGAATTGGCAGTTGGAGGCACTCAAGCCACCATGATATTAAGTGCCAAACTCCCTGTTATGGAGAATTAAAAAGTTTTAACTTTCCTTAACAACTGAACAAGCAAGGTACTGATGTTTTTTACAATCTCCTCTATAATTGTATAGTCAATTTTAGACTGTAAACTTCATACATTGCGTCTTAGCATATGATGTTTATATCAGTCTATGTGATACGACCCGGCAAGGGGTAGTAGTGACGAGAAATACTCTTTTACTGGTCATAGTTAAAACATAAATATTATTTGATAGGAATCTTTAATTGTGCCCTTTGATAATTCAAACACGATCATGTGTTAAAGTGGTTATTACTATATATATTAATGCACGGTAAAGTGACGCAAGATGACGTCACTTTTTTCAACAGCCCGTTTTTTTAGCCCAGACCACTTGGTGCAGCCCACTTTGGCCCGTCTTCTTCTTATACCTCACAAATAAATCTCACCGCTTATCCGGATCTCCCTATCTTCTCAAATCTTCCAGTATCATCGACAAGAAAATCAATTTTGGGTTTTTTTCTGCCGGAATTTAATAAAAAAGGAAGGACCCATCTTTTTTTTGAAACTTCTTTTTGAAAAGAAGATCAGCAATTAAAGATTTTGATAATAAAGAAGATTGCTTTATACTTGATTTCAACCCTGATGAAGAAGAGTCTGTGGATCTTTCTAAAGCTAATGACAATGTTCAAGATTCTAAGGATTTGTTCATGGTTGCAGAAAAAGGACAGGTTTTTGTGATAAAGATTTTTGTGATAAAGATGTAATCTTGGTGTGTTTTTTTTTTTTAAAGGTTTTGTGTGTTTTTGAGTAATGGGTTTTTGTTTTTTGGTGTTTGGGGTTTTAGGTTGCGTGTAGAGATTATCCGCATTCGAGGCATTTGTGCGTCAACCTTCCATTTGCAACTACGTCACATGAAAGCTACTGTAAATTGGTATGGTCAAATATGTTGTTTTTTTTGTGATAAAGTGTGTTTTGTTTCGATTATTGCGTTTTTTAGTGGTAGATACATGGTTTTAGTGTTTTGAGTATAGCGAAATTGATGTTAAACAATTAGTTTAGGACTAGGGTTTGCAAAACGCGGTCTAAACTGTTGAAATCGGCAAATTGAACTGTCCTAAACTAGGATGTGTTTGGTTATGTATGTTACTGAACAACCGAGTAAAACAGTGTTCTGTCATTTTTCATATTTTCTGTTTCCGTCCAGTCCGGTCCTGTTTTGGGCTGTTGCAGACCACTAGCTGTAACTAAATTGATTTTGTTTATGTAATGTTAGGGTCATTTACATGTAAATCGGTGAATAATTAGTATTTGCAAAACAGTTGGGGGTGTTTGGATTGCTTATTATAATTGTTTGTCCAACATATGCAGTAGTATTTTTATGGGTGTTTGAGATTGATTAGTTAATCGACCTCAAATTGTTCATTTTTATAAGCAAAAGCATTTATAACAAGCAGCGCAAAACACCTCTTAAACTGATATGCAGTAGTATTTTTATGGGTGTTTGGGATTGATTAAGTAATGGTTCATGAAGTTTCCCACAAGGCTCAAGCTACTGCAGCTGCTGCTTCTTCAATTGCTGAGGGGTGTGTGTGTACACGTGTCCTATGTAGTATGTATATTTATATATGTCTAAACTTATTTAATTGTTTGTAGGAAACTTTTGGTGCAGTACGCACTGCGAGATCTTTTGCTCAGGAGAACTATGAGGTTTCCCGTTACTCTGAGAAAGTTGATGACACATTAAAGCTTGGAGTTCAGTATGCCGTAAGTACGTCAGTGCAGATTCGTCTGTCAAATCATTATTTGCAACACCAGCAACTGTTACAGTCAGTTACCTACAAGGCAGTCAAGATTATGCTATCAGTTCTGCATTCCCTGATAATAGGTGTAACCAAGGTACTGGGATCAATTAAACTGCAGCGTGTGAGTTTAATCACCTGTGGGATACTAAAACCTGAAACTTTCTTATTAATAGATACGATTCATTTTGTTACCTCTGCCGCGTTTTTAAGGTTGTGTCACAGCATGGATATGGACGAGAAACGACGCCCCGCCGCAACGCGGCGGTCCGTCGCCCAACTCGTTTTTTTAAAAACTAAGAGGTGCTATGCGTGCTTATTACAATTGGACATAATATAATGTGGCCACTACAAGTATGGTACCTTAGGTTCTTATTTTAATTAACGTGTTAGAATGTTCATGCATCTCATTGTTGTTGTAGGAAATCAAAGAATTAGAAGGAAAATTCTATGCAACTAATGCTCCTTTGGAGGATAGCATATGACAACAACTTTATTGCTAAAAACAATAAGTTTGAGTAGTCGATCAAACAATAAGTTTGAGTAGTCGCAAACTTAGATGGCTTTGATGCTGTGAGGACATGGATTTTCATAAACCTACTCATTGGAAAAAAGTTGTCAGTGACGTCATTAAAGTCATTACTGTTGTATCGTGCAACGTTTGATTATGTAAACATTAATGCAAAAGATTTGGAGCTTCAAGATACAATAACATTTAGAAATCAATTCTTAAAAATAGTCTTTACTATCACAATATATCTGTTTTCAAAAATAAAAAAATCAGACCACACGTTTTCTCTCACCGAAAAATCACTAAATCGGTAAATCTCCAATAGAAAACTACAATAGCTAGGTCGAAAAAGAACTCTTAACATTTTTATAATATGATAAGTTGTTCCAAATCTCACATTATACTATATACTAAAACTCATTTTAACGCGGGGTCCACCGCAGGGCCATTAGGAAGCTATTAGAAGCCTAATTCACGTTCCTATTGGTTTGTTGGGACAAAAGGCACAAGACTATTGGCTGGAAAGGTTAATTACTGCACTTAGCTACAATACCAATGAATAGTACCCCTTTTGGGGGCACTGTTTTGCACTGTATTTTACTATGCGGGCCAACTTAGGCTGAACGGAATGGAGCGACTAACCCGGCGACCCAGGCCTGGTTCGCCTCTGGTTCGCCAGGAACACCAGCCCGGTCAGGCGATCCAGGCTTCTAGCGACCCCATGGGTTCGGTGGCTTTGTCACATTTTTTGAAAAACATAGCCGTTGCCAACGGCTTTGTCCAATTTTTTTTTTTTTTTTAAACCTTTTTACACACACACACACACACACACACACACACACATATATATATATATATATATATATATATATATATATAGTCCGGTTCTAGAGAAAAGTGTAATTAGATAGAAAAGTGAGAAAAAAAGTTATATGGTAGGATTTGAAACATCTCAAACTTCAGGGTATGTTATGAAAACCCACCCCCCCCCCCCCCCCCCCCCCCCCCCCGGAAAAAAAAAATTGGAAAAAAAATTTTTTTTTTTGGGCCAAAAATTTTTTTTTTTCCAGGCCAAAAATTTTCCCGCCTAAATTTTACTAGCAGGGTACCCGCGCAATGCGGCGGCGGGTACCGTGTGACTAAATTTGTGGCGAGCAAATATTTTTCATTTATATATTTTTTTTCTTCTAATTGTAACATTAGTAATCAACGTTTTTTTGTTGTTCAAAAGGACTACATAATTTATATAAAGTTAAGCTTTATGGATAGGGGTGTTCAAAAAATATGTGAAACAGAAAAATCGAGCCGACCTGCTCAATCTGAAACCACAAAAAACGATCATTAATAAACCGAAACCAAGCTTATGGTTTTTAACATTCAGACACCCTTATAGAAACCCGAGCCTAAATCAACAACCACGAACCTAAGGGATACAAAGAGTTAAGAAAAGTTTGTAATCGTAGTTACTTATTGTAATCTTTTATTAAATAACTTAAGAGATAGAAACAATTAATATTAATTCATTGACGTTTTCTTCTACACTTTTAAAGAAATGATTACAATTTTAATATTAGCTTAACATTATTGTACAAATAGCATGTATAATTGTAATCGCAAAATTTAAAAACTTTTTTTATTCATGCATTATAAAAGAGTAAGATAGCCGAGTACATGTGCCTAGTGACAATCGTTTATGGTATTTATAATTTTCTGCTTGCGATGATATTTGTTAGCGGCCGCTTTATCTTGAATCCTAGTGTAATATTTGCGTGTGGGAGTTTTTTTCTCTTATTTACAATTTTAGAGGGAAGATTGATCGAGATAAATAATCTTGAAACATGATAGATAAAATATCTTTGTGTGTAGTTAGATACAAATAGCCTAGCGGCAACCGGTATCTAGTTTTTTTTAAAAAGATTTGGAAATAATTTTCTTTGAACAAATTGTATTTGTTAACCTTAAGGACTCCTTTTCAAATAACCATTTCTCTAAAGGCATACTTGCATAGCAACAGGATGTATAGTTTTTCAATTTTTATCATTAATATACACGAATGTTACAAGTTAATAGTCGTTCAATGTTCAATTTTTTAGCAAATTAATAAAATGGTGGTTACAAGTTTAATGGGTTACTTTTATTTGTGAGTATAATGCAAGCTATTCATTTAAAACATCATCAAAAACAAAATATTGAACGTATATTTGAAGATGGATATTTGAAAAGAAAATTCAATCTTAAAATTCATGAACGTATGGTTTCGATTCACGCTTGTCTACAAACGTGGTACAGTTACATCGAACAAACACAAATAATTTAGCCCGAAATTAACAAAAAAATTTATCATCAAATTGAGCCCAAAAGTAAACTTAATCCAAAAGATACAAGGCTTATTACCAAACTTGGCCCACAACCTCAAACTCTAACCTAAGGAGATATAAGGCTTATTACCCTAATATCACTCACACAAAAACCACGCCTACACACAAATGCAGTCAACATTCATATCACCTCATCCTTTTTCTTGTTATCTTTCGTTACAAACGAAACACAAGCCAAAAGCACCCTTTTTTATACCGAAGCTAAACCAAGAAAAAATCATAGCTCATTTGAATCTTGTTGTTGTTGATGGTTTCGGATTAAAGAACCATGAAATCGGATTTCGTCTTTGTTGTATTTCGAACCAAGGTAGGTGCTAAAGGGTTGTTAGGGTGTAAAGGGTCTGGAGGGCTTGAAGATCCTGAACCACAAAGCACAGCGAAACTTTATACGATCTTAATAGATCCTGAACTAGAAAACACCACCAACCCCTCAAAACTAAACACACCAAACCAGTTAGATCCCGAAACATCCGGTTAGATCTCGTCAAAGATAGAACACATAAAGACTCAAAACACGACCAAGCCACAAAAATTGCATCGATACCACTAAAATATCAACTAAACCACCAAACTCAAACACCACTTGTTTTAGCAAGAACCGGTGGTGTTGGGGGCGAAAGTAGTTGATGGTGGTGGCGATGTTAGTAGTGGCAGCAGAACCTAGTGCTCGTGAGTAGTGACGTCCGAATCAACTGGTGTTTGAGTTTTTGAAATATAGAGAGTAAATAATAGGATGGAGGGGATGGTGAGTTTGTGTGTTTTTGTTTCTTTAGAGAAAAGAGGATTGTGGTAGGTTTCTGTATGTGATATGTTTTTATATCTAGGAGGTTTCTATAACACCCCCAAAATCTGGTTTAGCGGAAGCATACATGTTTGGGTGCTACTAAATTGGTATCACAACACAAAGTATAAAGAATGGTTTTAACTCAACCATTTAAAATAGATTTCATATTCAAAAGTGATTTGTTTACAACATTTCAAAATGGTGCGGAAATATAAGCCCATAAAAGATTTCAAGTGGTCCCAAATTTATCAGAGTCTTCTATGACCATGCCATGCCATGCCAAAAGCCTTCATCACTAGTTTATCGCCTTAACCTGAAAATACATGCTAAAGTGTCAACACGAGGTTGGTGAGTTCATAGGTTTTAGTGGAAAATGTAAAGCATTTGAATAATGATTTCCCGGCAAAGGCATTGTAAATCCACTCAGTCACAAGTCCCGCCCATACAAGACTTGCAGCCTGTGTGTTTACAACCCGTTGCCAAATAAGATTTGTTCATGGTAAACAGAGTAATATATTGCTTGGTTAAGCGGTACACTCGTAATGACCATTACACTTGGTAGTATGTCCGTTACACTCGGTAATGTGACCGTTACACCCGGTCATGTGACCGTTTCGCCCGGTCATGTGACCGTTACACCCGGTCCTGTTATATGTGTTCGTCCAGTACCCCTGGTCAATGTGTGTGTTATGTGTACATATAATGCAGTCTAGTGAACATTCAAGTATTTCAGCCAAATAGTCAAATATAGAGTAAATAGTTTGCATTTTCCAAATAAACATTCATAGAGTTTAATAAAAAAAAGAGCATGTATTCTCCCCCAAAACAGTTGTAAAACAAGTAAAAGTAAGGGCCATGAACTCACCTTGGTAAATAGCAGTCAGATCACAAAATAGTTCAGACAGTGTTCAGCATCGACACGCGACCTAGATTAGTAAGGTTTATTTTAGTTCACAGTTCAAATTCAAGAATCTCAATCGTTTTAAGGAGTTTATGTTGGTGTTGCTGGTGTGGCAGCATTTAAGTTTAAAAACTATGTTTTGAATATTTTTAGATACTGGCTCATCGGGGAGTACGAACGTATAAATGGATAGGAATAGTGACTCTTGATTTAAAATGATCGGAAGAATACGTACGAAGGATAATCGTTCATGAAGTGTTGACGTGAACGGTTTATAGGACGGTTGGTGTTTAAATGATTGTACGTGTGTATATATTTATATTTATACATATACACGTGTGGAAAATAAAGAAGTTGAAAAAGATCTTACTAATATATAAAAGTGTTATAACTTGTGAGAAAATAATGTTTTGGAAAATAATAGTCTTTGTGTTAACAAATTATAAGTTTTACAAAGAAATCTGTTTTAAATGTGTTAATAGTATTGATATGTGCAAGTTAACGAAGGAGTCTAAATATATGTAACGGTTTACTATTCATTCTAATGGCTAAAACATTTTTATCTATATAAAATTTTTATGTCAAGTTGTATACATAAATGGTGATGTTGTCTAAATAACATACATAATTAGATGTAGCAAGTCTTTTTAGTGGTGTTATTTAAAATAGTGCGCGACATTGAAATATAAGATTTGTCAAGTTTTATTATATATATTGTCGACGTGTTTAATCAAATTACACGTTTTATCGTTAAAGTGTGTCGCGTATATTTTAAGTGACCGCGAATAATTGCCGAGTTATATAAAAAAAACACATGTCGAGGAGGGGGAATGGGCTGCGGCCCATGCTATAACTAGCAACCAGTGAATGGCTAAATTCTCTTGGGCTTTGGTTTATATATGGCCTATGGTTTTCATGTTCGGCCCAATGCTCACAAAAACATATCAAGTGGGCTGAAAAGAAAATAACAATGGTTGTGGCCCTTTTCGTGGCTTATTAGCAGTAGTGATGAAAGGCAGAACCAAAATGAAATTCTCTATTTGGGACTTTGGTTGTTAACGCACGAAGAAAAGAAAAAAAAATGTAGGCACACTTGGCTAGACATTTGATCAAGGAATAGAGACCATATTTGAATTATCTACCATGAGATTTGTGCTTCCAGTCTTTCAACAAAAGGCAAACTGGAACAACCTTTGCACAAGTTAGACATGGTTATAAGGCTCGAATTTTTAAACATGGTTCGGGAGGTTTTTAAATGACATAAAACAAGGCGCTATTTGACAGCGATAAGGGGCTCGTTTTGGGGTCCTGCGGGGCCATTATAACCGAGTAAAAACAACACCCAACGAGTTTCAAGATTAACTCAAACACAAGCATAACACAAACATCACATGAGCCATATTTAGATCACAATATGGGGTAGGATTTTGGAGTTCGTTAAAGGCGTTTCGAGTAGCTTGCTAAGTCTCGAGTTGAGTACCACTCAACTCGACTACAATGCTACCACAACACGACTCAAGTGAATCCTTCGGGATCAAACGAAGTGACAAGAATAAGGCTACATACACTCACCAATTTCAAAAAAAAGGACTCTCTTTTTAGACATTTCTACAAACACTTTGCTAGCATAAGTTCAAAACCAAAAATTTGACTAGTATGATCTTAAATAAAATTTTCCATATTCAATCAACACTAAAGATAATCACCACAGTAGACATATTATCAAAAACTCATTTCTTTTTGGCTATTCTAGTTCGACTCCAACATCACAACGACAATTTTCTAAATAACATTACCAATTTCGAAAATGTGCTTTTACCACACCAACAATAACAAGTGGGTTCGATTAACATCAGTCAGTCACAAAAAATATTATATGATAACTTAAGTTTAACAATACATTCGACAGGAACAAACAAGCTACACATTTCCTACATCAATCGAAAACCAAAAGAAAGAATACAAGAATAAGGATTAACCTTACAAAAGAATAGATGATGATTCGGTTCTAGAGGAATAGATGAGAGCTCCAACCCGGTTCCAAGCAAGTCACACCTTTCTCTTTCTAATCACCCTCAACTAAGATAAGATTTTGGTGAGTTTGAATTTGCTTGTGTGATTGCTTCTCCTGGAACCAAGTTTATTAAGGAGTATCCCATGGTAATTCCTTGACCCATTTTCGGTATAGAAAAGGAGGTTTAACCATTTTTGGGTTAACTTCTCTTGGTCTTGATGAAGATTCGACCTCCAGGGAGGGTTTTGAGTCTCGAGGGTCTTGGGAAAGAAGGTGAACGCCACTGTTGATGGTGATAATAGCTAGGGAATATTTGATTGCGTGTGGTGGAGTGGTCTTGGGAAGAAGGGACATCAAGATTAATCGGATTTTATCTCTATGATCCGGTTTTTGCTATGAGTCGACTTGGGGATTGGTGTTGAGGTGCATTGGAGATGATGAGAGGGGTAAAAGAAAATCTGAATCTGGGTATATCACGTGTGGGTTAGGGTGAGGGATAAGGTTATACTTATTTTGTTTTATTTTAAATTTTTAGTGTATTAAGTGTACCCCGTGTCCCATTAAATCAAGGTTTGTTTGCGATAACGCGCCTTTACGTAAACGTGAAAAATACAATTTCAGAGCCGGTATCCCGATACTAATGTAAAATAAATTTTTCGACTCATAAAAATAAATCATAAAATCCAACCTTTACTAATGTGGTGTCGGTACGCGTGTGGAGTCGGTTTTTCAGAAAAACAAGATAACATCTCGTTATTGTCTGAAATTGTCGGGAAGTGTTAAATTCACTTTACTGATAAGTTAAAATAATTTGAGTGAGTCGTTGTACGCTACTGCGTGCGGATTTGCTTCCCGAAATAAATACGTAAACATATAATTGTTTAGTTTAACAGTTTGGAAATAATAAATAGACATTTATTATTAAAATATTAGTGGAAAAGTACCAGTTGTCACAGTTTGGGCGGTTAAATCTTAAACGGGCTGTTACAAGTGGGCGCTATTAATATAAAATGGTTGTTACAAGTTTTTGAAATGGTGATATTAAAGTCTTTTATTGACATTTACATGGCTTTTATATAACATCATAAAGTCTACTTTTCCACAGCCAATAAGTCATGTTTTTGGTCATAAAGCATTTTTTTTTAGTACAGGCTTTTAACGCATTGACCATTTGTTATTTCACGTATTGCTATTGACTAAATGAGTAAATGGATTGTTATTTATAGTAGGGTACTCGCGCGTTGCTGCGACTGCAACGCGCGGGTACCCTGAAATTAAATTTTTCGGTGAATAATGTATTTTAATTTATTATGTTCTTTTTTGACAATAAATTTACGAATATCAAGAATTTTGTTTAGCCCGTGCCCGTTCGGGCTCGAGCCCGTTTGGCCTGCACCGGTTCGGGCTCAAGCTCATTTGGACCGTTGCCCGTTCGGGCTTGAATATTTGTATAATGTGCTTTATTATTTGTATTAGTAACATTTAATGTATGAATTGTGTTTAATTTGGTTGTACAATATACTTGATAATTTGTATTTCCTATGTAAGAGGTGTTTTAATAGCTGTATTAATT
Organism: Artemisia tridentata subsp. tridentata; assembly: GCA_021014915.2. Classification (NCBI taxonomy): domain Eukaryota; kingdom Viridiplantae; phylum Streptophyta; class Magnoliopsida; order Asterales; family Asteraceae; genus Artemisia; species Artemisia tridentata. Next base: position 147,964,403 of record CP139508.1, read on the forward strand.
GTATTTATTGATCAGTTAATTAATTGACTACATTAAAAAGCATTAATGTGGTTTTTTTTTTTTTTTTTTTTTTTTTTTTTTTTTTTTTTTTTTTTTTAATATGTGCATTAAAGTGGTGTACATTATGCTTCTTATTTTGTAAGTCTGAAAATTATATGTATTAAAGTGGTGTGCATTATGCTTCTTTTCTTGTAAGTCTTAAAAGATTACAAGCATTGAAAGTTATACTTGTAACAACCTAGACTTTTTAAAGACACTTAAATTTCTAGGCTTTTAATTATATGTGTATGCATCTTTCCTATTAAAGAAATGTTTTTGGTCTTAAACATTTTAAGACTTCTAAATATAGATGTCCTAAATACATTATAAGGTAGTATATATAACTATGATGCACCTTTTTATTTTAGTGCATCACAGTTATAAAATTTAGTTATAACTATGATGCACCAAAATTTATAACTGTGATGCACCAAAATAAAAAGGTGCATCACAGTTATAAAATTTTGGCAGGAAAAATTTTGGCCTGGCAAAAAAAAAATTTTTTTTTTGGACCCCAAAAAACACATTTTTATTTTGGTGCATCACAGTTATAAAATTTGGTGCATTATAGTTATAACTAAAATTTATAACTGTGATGCACCAAAATAAAAAGGTGCATCACAGTTATAAAATTTTGGCGGGAAAATTTTTGGCCTGGAAAAAAAAAAAAAAAAAATTTGGCGGGAATTTTTCTTTTTCTTTTTTTTTTTTTTTTTACCCGGGGGGGTGGGGGGGGGGGGGGGTAGGGTGCGAATGTACAATACCTCCCTTAAAGAATGGAGGAAAATACAATAAGGTCCCTGTAGTTTGGTGTGAAAAAAGGGAGGGGAAGGAGAGGGTGATTTGCACTATTTTCTCACTTTTCCACCAAAGTGAATTTTTTACAAGAACCAAATATATATATATATATATATATATATATATATATATATATATATATATATATATATATATATATATATATATATAACACAACACTCTTATTTTCCAAAAAACCAAAAAAAAAAAAAAAAAAAAAAAAAAAAAAAAACCCACCATATCAGAAGAAAAAAAACAGAAAAGTTTCATGGAAGATTTCGACCGCATGGCTGGGCGCACACACACAAGGGGATATTGGGAAACCGTCGTTGATACTTCAGGCGGTTGCGTCTACCGATTTATGGATTTGGAACGCTTATTTTGGTCCTCAAGGATCAAACAAAGACATCAACGTGTTTGAGTCTTCACCTATACTTGAAGAAATTATATCTGGGTTAGCGCCAACAGGTTATTATATTTTTCTTAGATTTTTTAATAAATAAAGAAAAAAAAAATATTGGTTTTTATGTTGTAATGTGTACAGGTTTCATATATAAAAATTGAAACTTGAAATTAGGGTTTTTGTATAATTTGGGGGCTTTTCTAATTTCGTGTTTTTTTAATCGATTTTAGGGGTTCTTAATAAATTTGTGTTCCGTTGTAATTAAGCTGGTGAGATTAGCTTTTTTGGATTACGAGGTTGTTTTGTTGACCTAATGGCTTATTTATAAGACATTATTTGAAGATGTTTGGATCTGCTAATTTTCCTGCTTATGAGGTTATTTACCAGGTATATAGTGGCATTGTTGTTCTTTAGGCACTTACCACGTATATTGATTTATTAGTTTTATGCACCCACTTTAGTTGTTTGAGTATTTGGCGATTCTTGAGGTATGTTGTTTATCTATTTTGCATAGTCTTGCCTAATGTTTGGTGGGTTTTGATAGTGTCTTGAGATTTTGGTATACAACATTAACTACCAAAGACAAACACACATATATATTAAAAAATCAAAAAAAGTGTATGTTGTTACAAACAAAAAGGGCTGACATGAGTTGTGGATTCTTGGTGCAAAATACGTGTACCTTTTTCCTTTTTGTGGATTCTTGGTGCAAAATACGTGTACCTTTGGTCAAGATCAGATCTGAAAATGTGTTTTCAGGAAACAAGGGAGCCCTTCTCTTGCCTCATACTACTACAGACGAAGGTAAGCTACAATTCACAATTTTGTTCTATTATGAACTGTAGTACCTGAAGATATAACAAATAAAACCTACGATGTCAGACCTTCCAAGAGCTATTACTAGGACTCCATTAATTTTTTTCGTTAAGATTTTATATTAATCATTATAGGATACGCTCTGTTTAAAACTTTATTGAAAACACATTTTTTAAAATTAGCTGTAACTATATTGGCTCTAACCACATACATCTTTTATTGATTAATCTCCGTTGGTTATGCCAACTGTTTATGTATCCTGAACCGGTATGAAATCGGCTGGCTGATAGGATCCCATAACATTCTCACGTGAAAAGAAAATGAATTCGGTGAATAAAGGGTCTGACACATTTCTAATAACAAGTTTATTCATAATTGTATACCTGAAATTCGAGTTTGAAGAAGCAAAGATTGACAAGAACTGGTAAACAGATATACCAACTTGAAGGTCCCACCACAGAACCAAAAATTCGAGTACAGGGACATCATCACTAACTTGGCAGTTGCATTGAAGCAGGTATGTTGTTTTTGTGATCCGTAACGTGCTAAAAGTATTTAACAAATTGATCTTTTAAATGATGAATGCCTTTTATATAAAAATAGGAAACAAGAGCAGAATGCAAGGCTTTTCAAAAGATTAATATTCTCACACAAGAATACGGCAAACTTATCATTGCAGCAAATGGATTGGTATGTACTCGGGCTGTCGTTAATAGATGATTTCATGGTAATGCTTATCTGTTTAGGGGTGTGTGTATAATGTAGGTTGGTTGCTACATCAACAACAATGAAAAAAGTGACTTTAAGAAGATTATATGAGAGCATTTGAACAAAGAGTATATGGAGGTGCTAATCTGATATATATTTGTATGGGTGGGGTTATAAAGACGGGGGCTATTTGGTTAGATTAACGGGGGCTATAGTGGGTAGGGAGGAGTATTTTATTTTTTTTATATATATATTTTTTTTTTTGACTTTTGCCCTTTTTTGTCGTTTTTTTTTTTTTTTTTTTTTTTTTTTTTTTTTTTTTTTGTGTTTAAATTAAATGTTTTGTATAGTTGTGTTTAATAATGTTTTGTATATGTATAATGTTTTGTATAATTATTTTGTTTGTATAATAGCACGTTAAATATTGCCACATTAAATAACTACAACAACAACTGTTATTATTAAATTAAACGACAACGTCAACACATTATTTAAAAACAACAACATCTACGACATATGAAGATTATTCATTTCATTTAAAAGATCATGGAGTCTTGCACCCGACTGACAAGCGTGATCCTCAGGATTCTTTACCAATTCTAACTCCATCTCCAGCGTCTTTATTCTTGTCTTCAACAGCTTGATCTCATTATCTTTAGCAACGCAGTTTGAGCACTGCGTTGAAGATGAGGCTTGATTAAAGTACTTGTTTTCAAAATCATCTTTCCACATGAAGTATCGACACCCATAGTTTTTTGTACCTGGCTACCTTCTTTCCCGGATTTCCGTTCTATAATGAATCCTCTATCACATCGACACCAGAAAGGATTTTTTCGTTCCACCTAGCCAAAGAATTTGCATAATAATATACTTACTATGAATTACGTAGTATTGCATGATGTGAAAGCACGGTAGTCCATATACTGACTGTAACTTATGGCTACATTGGTATGCGGTGATCGGCCGGTGGAGTTCTTTGTACATGAGTTCGAAAGCATGTTTGGAAACTTTATAAAACAATTCTTTAAATAGTGATACATCACATTTATTTAGTTTCACGTTCATGCTTCTATTAAAACTCTCTTTGATCGCATTTTCTTGCGAAATGAGAATTTTATCGACCGACATCAATAACCTGTCTAATTTGGACTGTGTGCCGTCCAAATATAATTTCAACAACGCGTGGTGAGCCTCAACTCTGCACGTTGTTGTCTGGCCGTATGAGCGATATTGGTCGGTAATGTACGAGACAAACATGTGTGAGTAATTATTTAGCCAGTTATCCAGATACTCAGAGATGTCTGAAAAAAACAATGAATTAATTAAAGGTCATTCGGGTGCTTATTTATTAAATAATAAAAAACAATGAATTAATAATTAAGTACCCGCATGGTCGACCAATCGCCGTTGTAGGCGGTGATAACGTTGCACGTACATTTCGTACGTCGGAGCTTTAACCATCGCATCCCAGCTGTGTTTAATGGGCTCATACTCTTCTAACCCACCACGGCATCTATTTTTGCAATACTTAATCAGATTTTGCTCTATATGCCATCGACAGAGTAATCCATGAGCGTTAGGAAATTCTTCTCTTATTGCCCCAACCAACGCTAAATCTCTGTCAGTGAAAATAACGCGTGGGTAAAATATTTCGTCTATCACTTGCTTCACACGTTGCAATACCCATCTAAAATTATGCCCTTGTTCACTGCTTAAAAAGCTATACGCCATTGAAAATGTTTTATTTGTTGAAGTTACTCCAACAATTTCCAACAACGGCAATTTAAACTCCGTGGTATTGTACATGGAGTCCATCAGCATGATTTCAGGGAATGTACACCATAGAGCATACGACGTGGGGTGTACAAAAAAAAGCTCCTCAAGCTCGTTGGTATGCTCATTTACCCTCGGGTACCATGTATACCCTGAATCCCTCAAATGCGAGTAAAGAACTTGAATTGGAGTTCTATCACCTACTCTGGCTCTCCGGAACTTATTTTGTGCGTTATATACAGTTCTAACGCTAGACACGTTATCCGGATTACGACCCTGTATTGTTGAAAGTATATTACGTGGTCGTACGTTATAATCTGTCAATTCTTTGACCAAACCCAACTCATCATTCTTTAATCGCATTGCATATGCCACACCATGCAACGACTCTAGCATATCATGATTATGCGTATCATTCTTCACCCTCAAAATCCAATAATTTTGTGTTCGATGATATTTCGCAACTAATCTGAATGGACAATTGGTTTTAACTGTTTTGGTTTTCCGTTTTTCACTACCTTGAGGTTCATACTTCCCACCCTTTGTACACCTATAATTGATTTCGTTCATCTGACCATCTTCTGATTTGGTTCTATTTTTTACAATTACAAAACCGAGCGCCCGAGCAATATTTTGCACCCACTCAGTTATTTGCTCGTGAGAACCGAAAACCTGAAAATACATATTTTATACAAATGATACGACTTTTTACAACTAAGATCTTTGTTGTGTTTCACTTGCGGCTTGTGTTTCACTTGTGTGCAATCTGCAGCCCCCGTTATTGTTGTGATATTGATTGAGAGCAAATAATTGTTTGTGATATTGATTGTGGTGAGAGTTGCTTTCACTTGTGCAATCTGCTTCTTTGTGAGCCTTGTTTATAATGGAGCCTTTCTTGTGGTTCTGTGGAGCCTTTCTTGTGAGTAATTGCAGTGAATCTTTACTATGCTCTTGTGAGTTCCTGCAGTTTGAGAATCTGCTTTTGCCTTTGTTGTACTTGGGGAATATGAGATTAGAGTTGTGAAACATGTGTGTTTCACTTGTGTTACCTGTGCACTTGTTGTAACTTGGGTGCAATCTGTGCACTTGGGCAATCTGTTTCACTTGTGTAACTTTGGTTGCAATCTGCTTGTGTGCAATCTGATCTGTGCACTTGGGTGCAATCTGCTTGTGTGCAATCTGCACTTGGACAAAAAAAATGCTTGTGTGCACTTGGACAAATGGTTTTCTAAAAAAGGCGATGACGAATGGTTTTCTAAAAACCGAAAGGATGGCAAAGTGATATTTTTATCACTTTGCAACCTTCATATCCGAGCCTAATATATTTGTGAGTTAATTATTTTCATACTATAAGGCGATGACGATTACGTGTTAATCTGAGCCTTGCTTGTGTGCAAACTGCTTTTGTGCAAACTGCTTTTGTGCAATCTGCTTGTGTGCAATCTGCCTGTGTGCAATTAGACAAAAAAAAAGTGCACTTGGACTTGGACAAAAAATCTGCACTTGGACTTGACAAAAAACTTGGACACAAAAAACAAAAAACAGCATAAGACAAAAACTGCAAAAAAAAAAAAAAAAAAAAAAAAAAAAAAAAAAAAGTACAAAAGTTGAAAATAAAATAAAAAAAATGCTGCAAAAAAGTACCCTCCACTAGGGAGGGTTTGGCAGATTTTGTCCCTTTGGGTCCAGACACCGTTATTTTAACACAACCCATTTGTATTTTACCCAAAAGAATGAATTCATAGCTGGAACTAAGCTCATGTGTGCCGTATTGTCATTCCCGGTATGTATTACAGTTGATTTATCCCATTAAGGAAGTTATATGTAGCATAACTGTATGTTGTTATAAAATATGATTACTTTAAATGAACATTCAATACTTTGTTGCATAAATGTTATTATGTTTTTAACATTTTTGCATAACTCTACACTATTACTTTTTTCATTTAAATAGTAATCCCGCAGCAACGCGCGGGCTCAAGCAATCGTTACAATTTCAAATTTGATTTTCTGTTGAAAGATCACCACATATCTCCATGAGAATCACCAAAAAAGGTGGTTTTTGTCAATATGCATTGATGAGATCCACTTTGCGCTTTAATGCTTGCCACTTCTCGAACAAAATATTCTTTAAACCAAAAAGATAACTTAATAAAAGTGACAATATTATTGTAAGAAATAATGGAAGGTAACATGAAGTTTGACAAAGTCAGGCATGTGGAGATTAGAAAGCCAAACTTGAAATTTGTAGAAGTTAGTGTATCCGTGTGAAGTCGAACTATTTATACCCCCACATGCGTATATTGATATTCATACCAAGGTCTCTTTCAAAAGTCGCGTAATGTTATCGCTTCAAATGCAAGGACGGACCCAAGTGAAAGCCGAGTGTGGCATTTTTTAGTACGTGCAACCCCCGATAATAGTTTTTGCTACTTTATTTCTTTGTAGTGCAACTTGAGTTTAGCTCAAAAAGTCTTTATGGTGCAAATTTTAGTGTATATATATATATATATATATATGGTCCGGTTCTAGGGATATATATATATATATATATATATATATATGGTCCGGTTCTAGGGAAAAGTGTAACTAGATAGAAAAGTGAGAAAAAAAGTTATATGGTAGGATTTGAAACATCTCAAACTTCAGGGTAAGTTTTGAAACCCACCCCCACCCCCCCCCCTCTCCCCCCCCGGAAAAAAAATTTTTTTCCCGCCAAAAAAAAAATTTTTTTTTGGGCAATTTTTTTTTTTTTTTTTTTTTCCGGGCAAAAAATTTTCCCGCCAAAATTTTATAACTATGAAGCACCTTTTTTATTTTAGTGCATCACAGTTATAAAATTTAGTTATAACTATGATGCACCAAAATTTATAACTGTGATGCACCAAAATAAAAAGGTGCATCATAGTTATAAAATTTTGGCCTGGAAAAAAAAATTTTTTTGGACCCCAAAAAACACATTTTTATTTTGGTGCATCATAGCTATAAAATTTGGTGCATCATAGTTATAACTGTGATGCACCAAAATAAAAAGGTGCATCAAAGTTATAAAATTTTGCCGGGAAAATTTTTTGCCTGGAAAAAAAAAAAAAAAAAATCCCAAAAAAAAATTTTTTTTTTGCGGGATTTTTTTTCCGGGGGGTTGGGGGTGGGGGGGGGGGGGGGGGATGGGGGGTCGGGTGCGAATGTACAAAACCTCCCTTAAAGAATGGAGGAAAATACAATAAGTTCTCTGTAGTTTGGTGTGAAAAAAGGGAGGGGAAGGAGATGGTGATTTGCACTATTTTCTCACTTTTCCACAAAAATGGATTTTTTCCAAGAACCAATATATATATATATATATATTATAAAAAAAAAATAAAAAAAAAACTTGTACAAGACCCTTTCGAAAAAATTGTGCAACACCCACGTGAAAATTCTAGGTCCGTCCCTGTTCAAATGTTACTTCATACTTGAACGTCACATCTGTGTCACATTATAAACATTAATTAGTTTGAATGATAAATATATTGAAAGTTAGTTGTCTTAAATTGATATCTTGAATGTAAACTACTTAATTTTCGAAAATATGTAACTAATTATCCGGTAGTTGTTTGCACTTGCAATTATAATAGTCCCGACGGCTTAGCTTGCATATTGAGAAAAGTGGTTAACATAGTCAAATTTGATGATCCCGTTTCTAGAATGCAAGCAAGCTAGCGACTCTCCTAGTAGCGAAGGAAAGGGGCATTCGGGAAGCGACTAGTCGCTTCTGGAGAAGCTTCTAGAAGGCCGACCACTACATAGAGAGATCCATATACCAGTCATGAGATTCCGGGCGAAGGTCATAATTCGCAGGAACATTCTATAGTCTTAATAAGAGGAGGTAGAGTGAAAGATTCGCCAAGTGTGAAATCTCCTTGTATTCGAGGAGTCAAGGATTTGTTGGGAATTCCGGATCGGAGAAAAGGGAGATCATCAATGATCTTTTTGTATACAATAATCTTTGAGACAATACCCCCAATAATTGAGTAGTGAAAGTTTCTTCGAAACAAGAAAGTCAGCTTCGATTTATTAGATGATAGATATTGGCCAAGCCCAATTAGGCTTGGACAATATCTATAATCTAATACGATTTACATAGCCAAAAAGAGGTAATTGTAATTTTCACAATGAGAACAACATAGTCCCTATTAGTTTTCGGTCCTTGAGGGTGTAATCACCACATTTTAAACAGTATACGACGAAAAACAATAAGCCATAAAATACATTTTTTGAACTTATGAATTATGCCAATTTTATAGTTACATTTTGTTTCTACTCTATGTATAGTTTTACTGTTTTAGTTTATTCACAAACGTCAGCTCCTTCAATATGTGAAATTTGACACTATCTGTTACACTGCAAATTGAGAATTTAAATACGGTTCTTACGCTTTTACTATCATTTTAATATAAACTACTATATACATTCCAACTTTACAGTTTACACTTTTATAATCTCTTTTTGTACTCATACCCACATGGCCACAACCCCAAAAAGGTATTATTTGTCATTATGTGTGTACTGTGGGAACCATACCTCCTCTTTTATGGGTTATACTCGGGTTATACTATACAAGCCCGTCCTAGCATGACCCATCAGGGGGTTTTTGTCCATTTATTCAAAAGATTCCTTTTGACTGATAGTATATCACAGTTTTTGTCAGTTTCTGCTCCGTATTTCTGACAGTTTTAAGCATTTGACTTATTAAACTTTATATTTTTTGTTCCGTACTTTCATGTTTATAGTTTTTTGATATAAACAAAATTATAAAAATAAAAAATAATTAAAAAAACACACAAAAAAAAAAAAGAGGAGAGGCTTGGATAACATTTTTTTGGGAGGGCTTGAATAATATGCGCCATCTTTTATTTCTTGCCCATGCTTTATTAACATGTATTTAGTCAATTTCTGATAGAAAGCCCATTCAACCACATCTTTGTTCATTACTATCTTCGTCTCAAAATAAGTGTTCATTTTGACTTTTCAGAGTCAAACTGGTTCAACTTTGACCTTAACTATTTTTGTGGGTATTATATAATATTTGATGCAAAATATATAAATGGATTGTGTTTTATGTGTATTTTTCAATGGTATAATTATTTATCAAGTATTATATAATAATAAAAAAAAAAAATAATAATATTAAATAAATAAAAAAAAAAAAAAAAAGTTAAAGTTGAACCAGTTTGACTTTGAAAAATCAAACTGAACACTTATTTTAAGACAGATGGAGTATTAAATTGTCAATGTACAATAAACAAATGTGCTAAATTGCACATGAGACGTATGATTTGGGGTTGATGCATTTCACCTTTTAGGTGCCAAAAAGTACATACTGTATATAATATGTAGCACCACTTGGTTTAATTTTAATTACATAATAATGAACTTTTGAACTTTATGAAAGATTGCAATCTCATGCTCAACAACCAAAATCAAATGATTTTGTGCAAGTAATCAAGCAAAGTACAAGAGTAAAGTGAATAATAACGTAATTTAAGATTTTCGAAATGGTACCAATAAGATTTAGGATCTCACGGCTTGTTAATATTTTAATGACAAATGTAATTACCATTTCCAAGATCAAAATTTTCATACTTGTTTATGTATTATAGTGGGTATTTTGTAATCACTTTTATTGAGTTGTGGAGTCAAATTTTGATATGAAGTTAGGCTAACCCACAATGCATGCACGGCTAGACCACAAAGGTCATATTTTGTGGTAGCTTTCATCATAATACTTGTAAACATGAATTCCAGACTAAGGATTCCTATAGAAACTGTTATCACTTGACCAAGCGTTGCCTAATTCTTTTATGTGATGTTTCAAAAGCTATGAACTAACATCACATTGAAGTCTTTGTTAGTATTTTAGTGTAAAATAAATTGCGTTTAATATGCTAATAAGAGTGGACGCTTATTTGGATATTAACGGGACTAACGGGGGTTCCAAGGGGGCATAGCCCCCTTGGCGGGGGTTCTGGGGCAGCGCCCCCGAGAGAAGCGGGGTCCATGGGGCGGCAGCCCCTGGTATAACATTGCTATGTTAAAAATTCATTAGAATTTGTTTTTTCTACCAAATAATACATATAAAGTTGATCTGGATTCTTCTGCTAGATTCTACCAAATAATACATATAAAGTTGATCTGGATTCTGCTGCTAGATTCTGCTGCTAGTTGCTAGTTTCTATTGCTAGTTGCTAGTTTCTGCTGCTAGTGTCTGCTGCTAGTTACTAGATACTGCTGCTAGTTGGTGTAGATCAATATAACTGTTTTACAGTTATTAGGCCCTAATAACCGTTTTTTGGACCCTATAAACCGTTTCTAATAAACCGTTTATAAATAGATTCTCTTTTGGAGATTGAAGGAGGCGGATCAAACAATATATCTTTGATCACGAAATCTGCAAACATACTTACATACAATATCTTGAATCAAATTCGATTTTATCCGATCATAGATTGGTATCCACTCCATTTTATTGATCTGAAAGTGTACTCAGACGACTTCGGATTTCTATCGGGTTACAACAGTCTTCAATATAATTCCATGCTTATTTGGGTGTGGAATTCAAAATATATATATATATATATATATATATATATATATATATATATATATATATATATATATATATATATAAAAGGTAATTTTTCATAAGTTATAGACCAAAGATGGTTCATATACGTTGACTTTGACTTTCAAATAGAGGCATAAATTCAATGGAAAAGTGGCCATGAAAGCAACCCATGGACGGCCCATAAAGTTCTGATAGAAAGCCCATCACCCCGTTATACCTTTTCGTGTTTCCGTTATAAGTTAGGGCCCGTTTGGTTGACGGTTTCGTCACTGTTGGAGTTGAATAATAGATAAAATAAATGTTTGGTTCCCTGTTTGACTTTGGAAATTGTCAGTGAATCCCACAAATTGATACTATTCACATTCCTTATATAAAAGGTCGGTTTATAAAAAAATGTGGGACCAAAGTGGGACCGACTTTTGTCCTGTGTCTGTATCTTTCTATTAATCAATATATTTTTACTTTTCAAAAAAAAAAAATCAATATATTTTAATTTAAATCTTTATTAAATATTAATTAATTAATTTTATAATATATTTTCTCTCTCCTACTTTTTTCTCAAACCTTTCAAACCTTTCCCAAATCCAAATCCAAATCCAATTCCAATCCCACTTGCGAACCAAACGCACCGTCAGTGCATTAACATTCTTCAATTTACGGAAATAGACTATAGATACCCATACATTTTGATATCATCACATAATACACATATTAAGTTTTTATTTATTTATTAAATAATCAGTTGTTCAAACGGTCATGATTCCGTTTCTTAGACCGAAGGGCTGAAGAAACTTATCGAATATGAATGATAAGTACCTTCCGACCTAATTGTTTGACTATGTGACTGTCACGAATAATTGCTATTAAAAACTTAAAAACAAATAGATGAATTTTATTATAACGAGGTGAGCGACGGACCGCCGCGTTGCGGCGGGCCATTGTTTCACGCTGTTGATAATTGTCCGGTATTTTTGTTGTTACACCATAAGTAAATACCATTCAATAAAACATGTAAACGCATGTTAAACAAAAAAAATTTTAGACATCTTTTGAATTTCGTTACTAACTTGAAACAGTAATTGTATAATCCGAAAACACAAAAACATGCAATTCAAGTTTGAATTACAAATTCGCAAAAGTTTGTAACAAATATCATACAACCAAATCTTAGTTGTAAACTTGTACTTAGAACTTACTTTGGATCTTAGTAACTATATGTTTGGTGATCAACTCCAGCATCTTGTTATGACCGACACATGAACTGTATGAGTGTCAGCTTCATTTCTTGTGGGTAAGCGAAAGCTTGTGCCTGACCATTAACATGTCTTTGTGAGTATTTGCAGTACTCATTGTGAAGTTGAATTTGGTGAAACAATATGTTTTAAAGCCATAACTCTTGAAGACGGTTCTATTTATAGAATTTACGAAAGCAAAACTGATACCCTTAGATGTCTTGTAAGCTAATTAGCATGTACAATGTTGGCTTGATCTGTTCGACTATAGGCTTGATATTTACTGTACCTGCACAGAACACCTAATAAAGTTATGCTAAACCTTTATATAATAATAGTCGTATGCATTGACATAAACATATTGTTGGGAATTAAGCTTAAGCAGTTAGTACTGTTGAAGATGGAAGTTAGTACTGCTGAAGAGTTTTGAAGATATAAGCAGTTATGACTGCTGAGTGAAGAAGTTTGTATTGTTTATGATAAAACTGTGTAAAGATATTTATGGAAAAGATTTAGTGTATATCGTATAAGGTTTAGTTGATAGTTATCTTGTGAAGGAATCATTGGTCTATAAAAGGATTGCCTAGGTTAAAGTTTAAGATATACACATAGAAGAAAAACGTATTGTTTTGTTAAGATTCAAGGTTGTAAACCCTAGTGATAGGAGATCACTCGTATTATTGTTTTAATAATATTGAATCGTTGAAGTTCATTATTCTGTGTTCATTCATTGTTACATTCAAACCATACAAAACACAAACACATAAAGTCTTCTAAGTGCTAGCTAGTAAATTCCGCGTGCTAGACTACGTATAATTCTAAGTATCACATCTAACACAAGGCGTGCGTGTAGATCCGGTCAACTGGTATCAGAGCCAGGTTGCTGATACTTAGATTTAGAAGATCTGAGAAGAACAAAGATGGACATGGAAACAACATCAAACACAACTAACATTGCTGCTAAGCTTCCTATGCTTAAACCTAATGAGTTCGATATGTGGAGACTTCGTATTGAGCAGTTTTTCCAAGTGCAAGACTATGCACTTTGGGAGATCATTGAAGAAGGAAACTCTTTCACACCAGTAACAACAACAACTCTTGTTGAAGGAAAATCTGAGACAACAGTGCAGACAAAGCCAACCACTAACGAAGAGAAGGCAAGGCATAAGAATGATGTTAAGGCTAGAAGTTTGCTTCTGATGACTATTCCCAATGATCAGTTGCTGAATTTTAGTAAGTTCAAGTGTGCTAAATCTCTTTTTGAAGCTATTGTTGCAAGATATGGTGGGAATGAAGCCACCAAGAAAACCCAGAAGACCCTTCTCAAGCATCAGTTTGAGAACTTTACAGCAACAAGCAATGAGTCTTTGGATCATATGTTTAATAGGCTTCAAAAGCTGGTGAGTCAATTGGCTGTTCTAGGAATTGAGATGCCTCAGGAAGATCTCAACTCCAAATTTCTGAGGAGTCTACCAGCTGAATGGGCTATGCATGTGGTTGTATGGAAAAACAAGCCTGATATAGATTCCATGAGCTTAATGGATCTCTATAGCAACTTCAAGATAGTTGAGCATGATATTAAGAAGTCTGCTGGATCAAGCTCAAGCTCAGGGAATTTGGCCTTTGTATCAACTCCCAGTTCCTCAAGTCCAGATGAAGAAGTGCAAGTTGCTGGAGCAGTTGGTACTGCTAGTGCAAACCTTGGTACTGCTAGCACCTCAAGCAGTACTAGTGGACTTTTGAATGATGATACTTATTGTGCTTTCTTGACTACTCAGCACAATGGAAGTATGTTGACTCATTCAGATCTTCAAGAGATTGATGAAGATGATATTGAAGAGATGGATATCAAGTGGCAGCTCTCTCTTCTCAGTTTGAGAGCTAGAAGATTCTTGAAGAAGACTGGCAAGAAGATTGTCATAAATAGCAATGATGTTGTAGGGTATGACAAGTCCAAGATTGAGTGTTTCAACTGCCACAAGAAAGGTCATTATTCAAGGGAGTGCAGATTACCAAGCCAACAAGATGGAAAGAGCAGAACATATGGAAACAAGTAAAGGGTTGTGGAGGTTACTGATTCAAGCTCGAAAGCCATGGTTGCCATTGATGGCTTAGGATTTGACTGGAGCTACATTGCAGAGGAGGAAGCAGAAGCATCTACAGAGGTTGCTCTCATGGCATTTTCAGATTCTGAGGTACAAGTTTCAAAATGTTCTAAATCTTGTGAAGCTTTAAAAGATCTAGAAACACTTAAGAAAAGATATGAGAATCAGAGAAAAGAGCTAGTTGAAACTGTTTTTAGCTTAGCAAATCATAAAAGAGCTTTAGCTGTGTTAGAAGAACAAATTGTTCATTATAAAAGTAATGAGTCTAAGTTTTCTGATGATATGATTATTGTTAAGAGAGACTTAATGTTTAGAGAGAATGAGATCACTGTGTTAAAACATGAGCTAAAACAGGTTAAGAAAGCTAAGGAGAACATTCAGATGAGTGTAGACACACTAGAATACACATCAAAAGGTGTTCAAAAGATAATTGAGTGTCAGATCCTTAATAAAGCTAAGTCAGGCCTAGGATATAAGTCAGTTCCACCTCCCTATAGAGGAATTCCAACACCCCCAGGCATAGACTTAGAACACACAGGACTCCCTTAATTTCAATTACCTGTGCTTAACTATGGTCCTCAACCCAAGAAGGATGTAGTTGATAAACCTGTGTATGAAAGTGCAAGTGATAAATCACTATCTGAGGACAAGGTGTCTTCTGATAGGTCCTCAGCTAAGGACTCAGATGCTCCAACCATTGAGGAATGGACTTCTGATGATGAGGATGATCAGGCTGTGGTTAAGCCTGTTAGTGCTAAAGTGGAGGAACCAAAAGTTCCAAAGATGGTTAAACCTGAGACTGTTAGGCCTAGATCAAATGCCAAACCTTTTAGACCAACAGTTAGGTATGCAGAAATGTATAGAACCACAAACAAGCCAAGAGGTAACCAAAGGAATTGGAATGACCTCAAATCTCACCAATTAGGGGAGGATTTTGTCTGCTATAGGAAAGCTTGTTACTCTTGTGGTAGCTTTGACCATCTTGCAGATTATTGTGATAAATGGGTATCTGGATATACAAATCATAGGTTGAGCATAGCAAGACCTCAATCTTTTTCTAGGAATGATAGAATGATACCTAGATCAGTTCTTTTAAGGTCTGGACCCAAAGCAGTTCAGACTGTCAGACCTATGAGAACAATTCACCCAAGGCCACCAGTTCAAAATGCAATAACTGTTTTTAAACCATCATACAAAACTGGTAAAAGAACTTTTTATGAGAAAGCAGTGGTGAAAAACCAAGTTTGGAAACCAAAGGTGACAACTACCAAGCCAGCAGTTCCAACTGCTAGCAGAGTAGTTGGTACTGGTATGAATAAAAACACTGCTAAGGGAAATATGGGTACTGGAGTGAATGCATCAGCATGTTGGGTATGGAGACCTATTAAACCCAATGGTGCTAAGATTGTTTTGAAAAGAATGAATTATGTTGATGCTAGAGGAAAGCCTAAGTCTGTATTAGCTTGGGTTCCACAAGGAAATTAATTTTTTCTTGTAATGTGCATTGTTAGTCATATGCTTTTATATTGTGAGACAAGTTCCTTGTGGCTTGTTTCTTTGTTTTTGGACTAACAATTGCAGGATTGGAGGGAAATCACCAAGGAATTTAATGCTATATGTTTTGGACTGTTATGGTGATTTGAAGCTGAGTGTGTGATCTTTGCACACAACAAATGGTAATTGGTTCACCATGTCTAATCCACATAAGAACCAACTAGTCCAGAGCAAACGGTATCTGGTAAAGACTAATCAAATCCGTTGATGGTTGACAATTTACCAAAAATTGTATGGTTATCAGCTCACCATATCTAAGTGTGAAGAGTTGGCTAGTCCAAAGCAAACGGCTATTGGTAAAGATATAACAAATCCGTTGATAGCTGATAGTTTGCTAAAAACTATGTTTGAGCCATGGTATTTTAAAATCTTTTTCAATAAGTTCATACGGCTCACAAAATTTTTTCAACAGTTGGAACTGTTAGTTAAAAATATTGGTACGGTTCAACTAGCCGTTATGACTGACGTGTCAGTAATTAATTTTGGGGTAAAAACTAGCCGTTGGTGGTTTGTTGCGATTTTTACTGATTGAATTACAGATTTCGAGGGATCCTCTTATAGATATTTTAACTTTTATTCTATTATATTCTTATTCTAAAATAAAAGTTACCATATTCTTAAGTCGGTCAATTGAAACCCTACAACTCTCTCCATAAAATCTCAATTTTGCTTTCATCTTCTATCTTTTCACTCAAAATTATTACTATTCACAGCTGTTAAACTAAAATTATCCAAGAAGAATGGCTAATTTGGAATTTGTTAAGCGTCACAACCAGGTTGCTTTCTTAGAGAAAACAGAGCAAGGAGATGGGCCAAAGTTTTATGAAGTTGTGGACTTTCTCAACTACTCTTATATAAGGTATGCTCTAACCGTTTCTCCTACTCTTTATGTCTCGCACATCACACAGTTTTGGCAGAATTCATCTGTCTTGACAAGTGATGACGGAGACATAGAAATTCATTCTGAAGTAGATGGTATTAAGTTTGTTGTTACCGAGTTTGTAATTAGGAGACATCTTAAATTAAATGAATCAGATGGTATCCACACTATGCTAAATACTGAAATATGGGAAGAACTTACCAAAATGGGGTATGATACATCTGAAAATAAATTAACTTTTCAAAAAGGATGTTTCTCACCTCAATGGCGATTTTTGATACATACCCTTTTATGTTGTTTAAGTCCTAAAAAGACTGCTTGGGAGCAGTTCAGTAGCAATATTGCTATTGCTCTCATTTGCTTGTCTACAAACAGAGTTTTTAATTTTTCAAAATTTATTTTTGAGGGTATGGCATCAAATGTTGGCAGTAAAACAAAGTTTTTAATGTATCCCAGGTTTGTTCAAACAATTTTAAATAAAAAGACATACCTGCTTACAAAACCAACTGAGATTTTTGCCACGCCTAGCCTTCAATCAAAAGTTTTTCAAAATATGGCTATGGCTAGTAGGCTTTTTCAAGGGGAACCAGTTCCATTGTTTCCTCAAATGCTTCAAACTGAGCTGGGTAAAGGTTCAGCAGTTCCAACTGATCCCCATCACACATCCACTCAAGAACTTGAAACAACCCTACCACCACCCATCACTTATAGGAGAAGGTCTAAACCTAGTCTACCTAGGGTTGTGACTCGATCCTTGCCCAAAGATTCACCTCTCCTAGCAGGTCACACAGCTAGAAGTGATGAGGGTAGCTCTTCACAAACTGAATTGATGGAAATATGTACCAAGCTAGTTGACAAAGTAAAGACCTTGGAGGAGGAGCTTAAGAAGAACAATGAGGAGCTGAAATCTCATAAAGCAATGTTTTCCAAACTCTACACCAAGCTAACTAAAAGGGTGAAGAAGCTTGAAGATCATTTAAAGAAGAAAAGAGCAAGAATGGTATTGGATGATTCTTCTGATGATGATGGTTCAGAAGGGGATGATGAAAATTCTTCCAAACAGGGGAGGAAATTTGGTAAAGAAAATGATAGATCAGGTTCTCAGGGGAGGGATGATAAAGGCTCAGAACATGATGAAGGTTTTGGTAATGTTGCAGATATTGGTTCCGGTTCTGGTTATGTTCAAGAAACAGCTGAGACACATAAAGAAGTTCAAACTGTTGAAGCAGTTCAGACTGCTGAGACAGAGCATGAAACAGTTCAGACTGCTGAGACAGAGCATGAAGCAGTTCAAAGGGCAGATAAGGGAAAGAAGCCAATGACATCTGAAGAAGTTGCTGCTGCTCAAGAACTTGAAAGGCTTAAGAGATTAAAACCAAAAACTCAAGATCAGATAGATCATGATGTAGAAGTTGCAAGAAGAATGGTAGAAGAAGATTTGGCTAATGAAGAAGCTAAACAAGCTCAGATAGCTCAAGATGAAGAATTTGCAAGAAAAATGGTTGCTGATGATGTACGAAATATAGCTGAATTCATGGAAAGAACAAGATCTAAAGAGGTAAATCAAGAGGAGTTCAATGAACAGCTACAATATTTGTTGGATTCCGATTTGATTGTAAGAGCTCAAGCTTCAATAGTTCTCAAAGACAAACAATTGAATGAAGAAGAAAAGACAAAGGAGCTTAAAGAGTTCATACTCAAAAAGAATGGAGTAACAACATGGGAAGATTTGATTCAGAGGATAAGAGAAAGGCAGAAGTCAGGATACAAGATAAAGTTGCCAACAAAGAAGGAACAAGTTGAGTCTATGAAACATTATTTGAAGAACTCAGCAAATTACACTATGAATGACTTCAAGGGAAAATCTTATGCCATAATTGAATGGGAATTCTATGAAACTTATGCTATTTTGAACACTCCAAGAAGAAGTTTCAAAACAGGTAAGAAAAGAGAATCAGAAACTATGGAATCAGATGTTGCAAAGAAAATAAAGACTGGAGAAGAAGCACTAACTGAATAGTAGATACTGCAAAAGCTAAGGAAAGCCCAAACAAAGAAACTGATGATAGTGTTTGGAAGAATCCTCATTAGGAAGGAAAAGCTTAATTTGAAGAAACTTAGTGATTTGGGAGAAATCATAAGTTTAGGGGAGGATTGTTGGGAATTAAGCTTAAGCAGTTAGTACTGTTGAAGATGGAAGTTAGTACTGCTGAAGAGTTTTGAAGACATAAGCAGTTAGGACTGCTGAGTGAAGAAGTTTGTACTGTTTATGATAAAACTGTGTACAGATATTTATGGAAAAGATTTAGTGTATATCGTATAAGGTTTAGTTGATAGTTATCTTGTGAAGGAATCCTTGGTCTATAAAAGGATTGCATAGGTTAAAGTTTAAGATATACACATAGAAGAAAAACGTATTGTTTTGTTAAGATTCAAGGTTGTAAACCCTAGTGATAGGAGATCACTCGTATTATTGTTTTAATAATATTAAATCGTTTAAGTTCATTATTCTGTGTTCATTCATTGTTACATTCAAACCATACAAAACACAAACACATAAAGTCTTCTAAGTGCTAGCTAGTAAATTCCGCGTGCTAGACTACGTATAATTCTTAGTATCACATCTAACACAAGGCGTGTGTGTATATCCGGTCACATATTTGTAGCGAAATGTGGTTTAACCTAACTACAAAATTTATCTGATTAAATGCTATAATCGTGTAAGATAATGGTGTAGAAACACTGATCAACAAAAACAATAACATACCTTTGAAAATTCCTACTCTGCACCTGTAACTTCTTCTACATCCATAGTTTCTCAAATTAGTGAAATAAAATGAAAACATAATTAAGAATAAAGTTACATATGTAAAGATAACATCTGATAATAGGTAAGATGAAAAGAAAAGAAATCCTACGCTGGTAGCCATTAGCTTCCATAGGGACGCAACCCGCGAAGACAAATCTTCCACCTGAACGTAACAGATGTAAACACATGATCATAACATTCCAAACACTCCTAAAGCCTCAAGACTATAAAAGATGGCCAGTAAAGATGAAAAAAACACATGTCATAAGCTTCGCTGATCTTGTGAACACCCTGTTTTTCAAGATAATCATGTCTATTAATTGACGAAACAAAAAAAATATCACCATACCTATGGCGACAGTCCATTTGTCTTTGCATCTTTAGTTTAATCTTCGATATCCACCTCTAGTATACCCACCTTTATATGATTAACATAATTAAAATAGACATTAAAAATAATGAACATGAAAATAGTATATGGTAAAAGCAGAAAAGGCATTACCTTCAAAAAATACACATATCTGGGCAACACCCAAAACCAATGATCATGTTTCGGTTTTACTAGCGATAAACACAAACCCAGATAAACATAACGGAATCCATGGCCATATCGTTTTTAGCTGTGAAATCGCAGTAGCACTACTATCTTCTTCTCGTTCATCTGCACTACACCAAATAAGCAAATTTAGGCTTAATAACTTAGCCACCTCCCTAGAGGTGGCAAAATGGGCGGGCCGGGCGGGCACGGGCTACGGTTCAAACGGCTACAGGCTAAACGGGCACGGGCTAAACGGGCGCGGGCTAAATGGGCGTGGGCCAAACGGGCACATGTTATACAAATCGCTTTAGAAAAGACACAAAACGACGAAATAAATTCCTCAAACGTAACACCTCATTTATGTTTAAAAAATTAAATATATTATATCTATAAGTTTTTCTTTAAAAGCAATTATAATATTCTCCAATTGAGAGAAGATATCCGCCCGTTTGTGCCCATTTAGCTTTTAAATGGGCAATATATGCCCATTTCAAAAAAAGAAGGGGACCAAATGTGCTCAAATCTTTTAAAATTTTGCCCAATTAGCCCATTTTTTTGAGTTTGGACACAAATTGACACATCTACACCTCCCTAATAGTAACCTCTTAACAAAAAAAAAAAAAAAAAAAAAAAAAAAAAAAAAGCATAAATCGACCTTGAGAACGAAATAATCTTACGGACCCCAAAAAAAAATCCACAAAATACGTATTTAATTGTAGTTTACCTTATAAGTCTCTTAAAACGTTAGTTGAAACGATTGGAGCTGTAATTGTAATTGAAGAAAAGTTGGTTAAGAATTTTTTTCCAGGTTTTGGGGATTTTCTTTTGATAAGATGGATAGATCAATGAAGCGTATAAGTTGAGAAGTTTGCTGCATCCTTGATCACCTAGAAGATGACCATGATCTGTTTGTTTCGGCATTGGAATCTTAATTACAACTCCAAGTGCAAAGACCTGAAAAAAAGATGTGAATACTTTGCTACACAAAAATTGAAACAGAATGCATATTATCTTCATTAGTTTTGTATTCAAACCTTAACATTTATTTCCATGCGTGTCCTGCCCAATTCTTTGATGGTGGGCAACACTCGGAATGGAAGAGTCACACCCTCAGTAATACGATACCTGTGATTCACATCTCTACTAATCAATATATGTGTGATGTGTTTTATAGCAGAGAAAAAGGGAAGCTTTTGTATGGTTAAAAACATATTAGGTCGATATGAACCTTTTTTATGAATAATTAGCGTGTTAAATATAATTGCAAAAATTATGATATTATGATCATAATCTGACTTCTGAATAAAGTGATATAGGAGGTTGCATGCATTAAAAATACACTATGATCGAGTTTCAGCTAGTTAAACCCATTCAACCCATTTGACCTGTTTCCTGTTTAACAAACTTCTAAAATTTTGCCCACTTGACCAGCTAGAAATATAATAAAGCCCAGATCTCCCCTTTCATTGCCACATTCAAAAAAAAACTAGCTAGCTTACTTCATCAGTTCAAATTCACCATCAGGAGGCACAAAGCTCACGGTCTTTTCTGAATTAAATCTCGTCAAGTTTACACATTGATGGAAAGTAACATCATCGAGCTCAATACTTTTGCCACTGCATTTAATTGCAAGTCAAAGTGTTAGATCATCAAGTTGTTCAAGCAAACCAAGCCATCACATAATCAAACTAACATTATAGGATCAACACCCAACATCTTAAACTTATTAGATCCATATTAAGACTATAAAGATCTCATTGAACAGAGGCCAATATCAATACCCAATATCTAAAACTTAATAGACCCACCATATGACTATCACGGCCTCATTAAACAGTGATTAATATCAACAATCCTATGTAATGGTCTGGTTAACATAGATTATATATCTTAAAAATCCAACATTAAGACCTTGCTTCTTCATGGTAACACAATGGTTATAAATTATTGAAACCCACAATTAAATGGTGTGGAAAATCTGAAATCTTTTTTTTAAAAGGAAAAGGATAAATTAACAAAATTAATTGCATCTATTATTCCTTACCACTCAACTGTCACGTTGTATAGTGAACAATCACAAAAACCGAAACCACTTCCCCAACTTTAATACGCACGAAACTCAGCATACCCGACGCCGCCTCCCTAAACCGAAGTAAGTTCACCCGTTTGTCGCCACTCCTTTTTAGAAGAATTCTAAAACCCCTAAAAAAATTTAAGGTTACTGAAACCTAAAACAAAATTCAGAACCCCAAGGTTTTCAAAGAAAAATGTACAGAAAATTAAACAATATTAAAAAAACTTTCTTGAAACCTGAAGATCCTTTATGCTGCTTCCAGTAAGCTGTGAATGAAGATCCGGTTGAAGCTCAAATCAAACACGTGCATAAATTTACAAATTGCCCAATACAACCTTCGACACCATGTCATTATGCTGCTTCCAGTAAGAGATAATCCTTTATGCTGCTTCCGGTATGTGTGTGTCGAAGGTTGTAGAAGATGGGAATGATTATCTCTTTGATGAGTCGGTTTCTAGAAATAAAAAGAAGGAAGGAAAAAAAAAAAGGCTAAGGTAACGGGCCTGGACAGAGGCAATGGGCTGGGCCAAAAAAAAATATGAAGATGACATCATCTGACAAAATGGAAATGGCGCCGTATTAAACGGCAAATTATATACTAGTAGTATATAGTAATAAGAACGTCGGACTCTATAAAAATTAGCACAAACCGCAGAGTTAGTATTTGATACAGACAAATGGTGATTATTGAGTTTTAAAAAACTTGAATATTTTGTTGGTCACAACAAAAATGGGAAGTGATCATCCATTTGACCGTTTTCTCACAAGCAGCATGTTAATTACATTAATTGTATCCAAAAAGAAAACAAAGTGCTTGTAGGTTAACATGGGATCACATTGTAAGCCACTAATTCTATTTTGGAACTAATATATACATGGCACTAAAAATTGACATGGAAACGAATCCCTTTCTTAACAGACACACATATTGCAACGCAGCAACTCGATCACCTAGCAATAATGTGCACTGAACTTTGGTCTGCATTTCCATATGCAAACTTGAAAAGCTAAATACTAAAGCAACATGGTAGATGCCAAATACCAACTTGAAAAAGATGCAACCATGCTAAATGATATTTATCACAAATGAAAAAACTCAAAGGATTTGACCATTTTTTTATTAAAACTAAAAGGGTTTATATATGTTTCATCAATAACAAAGGACATATATCATAAATCATTTAATAAATACTTGTTTCACACTCTAACGGCAAGAACAAATCGAGGATAAAAAGAACCATTCCTCACTCATAACACCCATCAACTTCACCTTCATTTCAGAAAACACAAAAGGCAACAACAAAAAAAGATAACCAAAATGAAGATTCAATGTGACATGTGTGAGAAACAAGAAGCCTCAGTTTACTGCACCGCAGACGAGGCTTCTTTATGTCACGGATGTGACCGGCTTGTCCACCATACCAACAAACTCGCGAACAAACATCCTCGTTTTGTCCTTAATGATTCATCCGATCAACCTCCTCGTTGCGATATTTGTCAGGTAACATATAAAGATAGTTTCCTAAAATAGCAAGATACTTTATATGCTTTTACTAATTATAGTAACAAATATGAAAGTACCATAAATAGCATCATAGTTTCAACTTATTACCAGATATAGAAATACCAATATAGTACTTGTTTTTACTAAAAATAGTAAGTTACGTAACTAAGTTGCTTTTTCTATAGATTCTTTTTTTTTTTTTTTTTTTTTTTTTTTTTTTTTTTTTTTTTTTGTTACTGCTGCTGCTGCTAGAATTGGGGAAAAAAAGTTACATTACTATGATTGGTGACAAAAAAATTTGCAAGTAAATTAATGTGTTTTCAAGGAGATCATAACTTAAGTATGTCATTGCAGGTAGCGGATCATTTAAAAAGTAGGAATGTTTTACAAAGTCTAAAAATTAATTACAACCGTCGGATTATAATACAAAATCTGATCAAATTTAAGAGAGACATATACACATAGGGGCCATCTGGTCATTCCACAATTCCTCTCCCAATAACCTCCCAACCACCATATTCATCATCACCGGACCATTGCATCGTCACCGCACCGTCTCCATCACCATCACCATCATCGTCTTCACGCCGTCAACACCACCATCTTCACACCGTCACCATCAGGTTCCAACTGATAAAATTCTTTTTCGTACTTTTCGACTTCATGATAATCGGGTAAACATAGAGGATCTGTTGTTGAAATGTGATACGTATAATAATGCACACCAACTGCTCGACAAAATGCTTCAACCAGATTTTGAGGTTTTAGTTAATGAAATGACGTTGATAAAATTCCCACAGATGTATAGTGTTGTTCATATTGTTGCTTTTATGAGTTGTTATGTGCATGGGGAACCGAGTATGTCTGAGTTTTTATCTATTTAAGAAAGGAGGAATAGTTGAAAATGAAATGGTAGAGTAAGTGAATGGATGAAATATGTTATTTTACTCTGTAGGTATTAGCTAGAGTATGTCTACACAACATAGTTTTGCAACATTGATTAGATACAACACTAAATGTCATCATATTAAACAGTGATTATATGCTTTATCTTTAAGTTTTTGTTAAACAGTTTTGACTTTTTCAAATTTTTTATTTTCATGATTTTTGGTTAGTATGATGTTTTTGTTAGGAAAAGGAAGATATTATTGCTTTGAATTTAATAAGTTTTTTTTTTTTTTTTTTTTTTATTTATGGTTTTTTTCTATAAATCTCAGATCTACCACCATCACTACCGTAAAGATTTCATTTTTGTTTAATTTTTGTATATTTTTATGTAACAAATGTTTGAAACCTTGTTATAAATGGAAAATTTAATGATTTTCAATGTTGAGAGTTGATTTGGTGATGTAATTAGTAACGCATTTGGGGTTTTTTGTGTGCATATAAGGTGTTTGATGAAAGAGGGTTTTTTTTGTTATAAAAAGGTGTGATTTTTTTGTTAAAAAGTGACTGTACAACTTTGTATTTGATCCGTTTATTTTTAATAATGTTCATCAGTTCATTAGTTAGTTTTGGTCATCGGTTAATTTTGTTCATCAATTACTTTTTATAATGTTCATCAGTTCAAGTTAGTATTGTTCATTAGTTTATCAATTTTTCTAATAAAAACACAATGTTTATCGGTTCATCAATTATTTTTGATATTGTTCATCAGTTATTTTTTATAACGTTCATCAGTTATTTTTTATAATGTTCAGCAGTTTTCGAAAAATAACGTTCATCAGTTATTTTTGATATTATCTTTGATATTGTTCATCAGTTATTTTTGATTGAGGGGGAGAGTGATTTCAAATTTTATATCATCAAACGGGTTTCTTGGTTATCTCATAATTGTTAGAAAAGGTTTTGTAGTTAATGGGGTATTTGTTGAAGAGGAATTTACTAATCTTTATCTCAAATGGCCAAATGTGTTAGTTGTTAGAAAGATTAGGGCATTATGTGCAATTTGTTTATAGTTTCCTAGCTTTATATAACTAGAAGGCTCATTTGTGTCACTTTGGAATCCTCGGTTAATCCCCTAAATACTTTAAAACTCAAAATCTAAAAGAAGTTTGAAAACCCATTGTGATTGATGTTCTTGAATACTCCACAGGCATTTGTATGATCTGAATGAATGAGTTTCAAATGTTGATTGACTTTTGTTAGTCGATAGCTGCTTAATTGTTGTTGATTTAGTGCATGTGCACTCAGGATATGCTTAGGTATATACCTATCATGTTAGAATCTTGTCCCTAAGATCCTGAGTTGAATGTTGAAATATGAGTGAATTGCCATGTTCATGATTGCCGATTGCTCTTCATGCTAGATAGCGGTTTGATATATTTCCTGACTGTGGTTTGATTATGAGATGAATATGGCATTATGAGTAGGCAAGCTGCTACGTGGTAGCTGATAATGAAAAGTGAATCTGTGTGTATGTATATCTGTGTTGATATTCTTATGCAGATTCCATGGCCAATATGAATGTGCATGTTCCCGCTCTAACCAATTGATCAGATGTTCAAACTCTATTGAATGGCTCTGAATTCACCACAACAACAACATCGGCAGCAACAACAACAACAACACCTTCACCACCACCACCTTCACTTCAACAAAGCTTTACTAATTCTGATCTCGCCTAGTGGGGCTCTACAATACTTGGGAAGTTTTTCTTGGTGGATGGATAATTGATGTTGACTACTGACTCTCTCAAAGAAGCAGATGATTACATCGTCTGCGCAAAAAGGTCAATATCAATTATGTCATAACAGTAACTTTGTGCATAATAAGCAGTGAATCTCCCTCTTAGATTAAGGGGGAGCATAGTATCGTTCCATTATCAGCATATATTAAACCTGACCACATTTTCTCCCACATTTTCTAAACTTATTTAAATCAATTGGGATCATAAATCTCAAATGGTTTGAAATTTTTGATCGGGGGAGAGAATGTGATTTAAATATGAAAACTGATAAAATGTGATCTTTTGGACTAAAGTGTAGGCTCTCTCATATGTGCTAAACTCTTTCGTATAATCGATGCACATATTGAGGGGGAGCGAATGATTTAGGATGGCAATTGTGGAAGAATACCAAAGACCGACCATTTTACTTAATGTACTAGAGTTATAAGGATGGTAAGGTTAGGTATCAGTTCCCATGATCCAGCCAGAATCGGAGGGATCTTCCCAGGGACAATCCCCTAGTTAGAATAGAAGTCCTTAGGAATGATTAAAAAGGAGAAAAGTGAATAAGGGAAGAGTGCCGACTGAGATGGAGCTAGTACTGGAACAAACCCAACATGGTACTAGTGGTAAAGTCTCGGTAAGCACTGAAGGGGTTGAAGAATGAAAAAGAAATGTAAAGATAAAGGGTGAAAAGAAAGAAGCCCTCCTTACACTTTAGGCAGAAATCGGGTCAACACATATGCTGTCAGAATCACTAAGTTGATTGCTGACATTGAAGACAAAGTATCATGGACCCAGTGATACGCTGCACAACCCTCCCTAGTCCCCAGGGATGGCAACGGGGCAGGTTTGGGGCGGGGCGGCCATCCCCATCCCAAACCCGATTAAATAAGTTAGCCCCAAACCCACCCAAAACCCGTCGGGGATCTTATCGGGGTAACCATCGGGGAAGAGTTGTCCACCAAACCCGCCCAAACCCGCCTTAAAACCCGTCGGGGATCTTATCGGGGCAAACCCATCAGGGAAGGGTTCTCCCCAAATCCACCCCTAGCGTTAATAATCAGATAAACACCAACAATAATTTGTAACACAAATAGTTTTTAACAACATACTCTTACATAGTCCCGATTAAAAATCACAAGCTACTGATTAAACATACGACACAAAATATCGTTCAAAAGTTCGACACAAAAGACCATTAAACACAAAAGATCATTCAAGAGAAAAGATTATTCAAAGTTCACGATGGGAAATCATTCAAGCTTGCTTTTCTCATCATTCATAACAGCTCACGAAAGACGGTCTTCAAGCATTACCAAATAGTAACTTAATTTGAATCATCCAATCTTGTTGTTCCACTTCCCGTGGTACTTTCCTATAAATAAGATAAACATTATAAGATTAGAGACAACTAATATATCAAAGTGTGTTAAGTTAGTAACTTTAGTACATATACTAATTTTACCTCTTCCACATCGTAATCAAACTCAACTGTACGACAATATGCCTCGGTCTCTTGCGAACAAGTTTCTGTTTGTATAAACAAGTAAACACCTTAACATACCACATGTATATCTATTAAGAAAAAAAACAAGTTTTTATAACTAATTTCAAAGAATAGGTTACCTCGTATTTCATTTAGCAACCAACTTTGAGCACACATTAGAGCTTCCAATGTCTTTGGGTGAAGTCGACTACGATGAGGACTTATTAATCTTCCACTGGTGCTAAATGCAGATTCTGAGGCGACAGTGGAAACTGGAATAGCTAATATATCTTTAGCAATCCTTTGAAGTGTTGGGTACTTAGACCCATTTGTCTTCCACCACATTAGTAAATCAAGTTTCATGTCTTTAGGCAAAGGTTTTTCGTTATAATAGTTGTCTAACTCAGTCGTACCACTTGAATTATCATGTTGGCCGGCAATTGTAGCAATGTCTGAAAATAGTTTTTTGAATCCGGCACGAGGACCTGATGATGAACTCGGAGAAGATCCAACACCTTCATGATGATTCAATAGTTAATATATAGACTAAGAAGTAAATAAAACAAATAAACTAACATTCAATTATACAAACAATAATAAAACATACCTTCAAACTCTTTAACTTTTGAACATGGAGCCGTAGATTCATACTCTTTAAACAAATTTTTAACAAATTCCTTCAAAGTATCAATTTCAGTATTTGCCTTTTCTTGTCCATAAATCTTAGGTAACAATAATTCCAAAAATTTCATCTTGTAGCGTGGATCTAAAATTGCTGCCATTCCCATGACCCCACTAATAACCGACCAATACTTGTTAAACTTTTCAAGCATCTTGGAAGCCATTTTCCGAATCACTTCAGCAGAAGAACCAGCCCACTCACGCAAAGAATATCCAATTTCACATACTGATGCGAAAAACACATTTGCTGTAGGATATTTTGAACCGGAAAATGTAAGGGTTATCTCATAAAATACCTGTAATCTGTCACAAACTTCCATAGCTAACTCCCAATCCCGCTCTTTTGGCAAACATTTATACTGTGAATCCCTTGCCTTAAGACGTCTAAAGACGTCTTTGTAAAGAACAGCAACACTAAGCATCAAATATGTAGAATTCCACCGTGTCTTACAATCAAGTGCCAACTTCTTCGTAGACGATATTTCCAACTGGTGGGCTGATTCTTCAAATTTCTGTTCCCTCTTAGGTGTTGCAGTCCAAAAGGCAACACTATCTCTAATCCTATCAATCCCATCACCAATAACAGCTAATCCATCTTGAACTATCAAATTCAGGATATGTGCAGCACAACGCATGTGAAACAACTCTCCATTCATCATAAGTGAACTCAAAGGAAGTTTGTCCAACAAATTGTTAATAATTGCATCATTTGTGGTGCAATTATCAACAGTAATTGTAGAAAACTTCCTATCGAGATTCCAACCACAAAGACAATCATAAAGCATATCAGCAAGAACATCAGCAGTATGTGGACAAGGCACATAAACAAAGCTGCTCCACAATGAATAGTCTAATTAGGATAAATATAAGCGAAAAAAAAACTACTCCGTAATATTTAAAAGTTTATACAAACAAGTGTAACATATATACCTCATAATTCTGCTTTGTAGGTTCCAATTTTGATCAATAAAGTGAGCAGTGATAGCCATGAAGCCTTTCTTTTGATGGTTAGCCGTCCACATATCAGTGGTAACAGCAACCCTACCTTTAATCTTCCCAAACAACCTCATCGTTTTTTGCTTTTCGTAATCATAAATCTTCAATATGTCACTCTTTACAGTATTTCGGCAAGGAACTCTAAACAAAGGTTGTAGACCCTTCACAAACTTCCGAAATCCATGATGCTCAACCATCGAAAGTGGATACTCATGCACGATGATCATCTCAGCAAGGTTTTGCCTTATTTTGCTCTTCCACTAAGATATGTTGACGAATATCCGAGACAGGTCGGTATAAACAATAAAATTCATCCACGATACAATTGTAATATCTTATAAACTATAATATCTTGATACAATGTCAATCGAATACAATCGAATATACTAACTATAATATCTTATAACTATAATATCTTATAAACTATAATATCTTGAAAAAACAAGTGGGTATTTTACCTGTAACAGACAGCTGGCGACGGCGAGTAGGGGATGAGAAGGGCCTGATGTTGATAGATAGAAGGTGAAGACTTGAGAAATATCACAAATGATTGATGGTATTTAAATTGATAACTAGGGTGGTGGTGAAAATCGATTATTGGGTGGTGGATGATGGAATCGATGGGGAAAATGGCAATAGAAGTGAACCGTCATTTTTGAGCTCAAGGCAAAAATAGGTAGAGCCTAGAGGGGCTGTAACATTGGGAGGATAAGAGTAAAGAGAGTGGCTGTAATATTGGGAATGGGAGGATAAGAGAGTATTTAATATTAGATGTATATAAGTATTAAATATGTATAATATAATATGTATGTGTATAATCGGGTGGGGCGGGTCGGGGATGCTTGGCCCCGGTCATTACCCGAACCCGTATAAAATCCCCGTTAAGTAACCGAAACCCGCCCCAAACCCGTTTATCCATCCCCGCCCCGCCCCGAAATCTTCGGGTTTCGGGTTTCCCCATCGGGTTCGGGTTTTTTTGCCATCCCTAACCCCAAGGTTTTCAAAGAAAAATGTACCGAAAATTAAACAATATTAAAAAAACTTTCTTGAAACCTGAAGATCCTTTATGCTGCTTCCAGTAAGCTGTGAATGAAGATCCGGTTGAAGCTCAAATCAAACACGTGCATAAATTTACAAATTGCCCAATACAACCTTCGACACCATGTCATTATGCTGCTTCCAGTAAGAGATAATCCTTTATGCTGCTTCCGGTATGTGTGTGTCGAAGGTTGTAGAATATGGGAATGATTATCTCTTTGATGAGTCGGTTTCTAGAAATAAAAAGAAGAAAGAAAAAAAAAAAAAAAAAAAAAAAAAAAGGGCTAAGGTAACGGGCCTGGACAGAGGCAATGGGCTGGGGCAAAAAAAAATATGAAGATGACATCATCTGACAAAATGGAAACGGCGCCGTATTAAACGGAAAATTATATAGTATATAGTAATAAGAACGCCGGACTCTATAAAAATTAGCACAAACCGCAGAGTTAGTATTCGATACAGACAAATGGTGATTATTGAGTTTTAAAAAACTTGAATATTTTGTTGGTCACAACAAAAATGGGAAGCGATCATCCATTTGACCGTTTTCTCACAAGCAGCATGTTAATTACATTAATTGTATCCAAAAAGAAAACAAAGTGTTTGTAGGTTAACATGGGATCACATTGTAAGCCACTAATTCTATTTTGGAACTAATATATACATGGCACTAAAAATTGACATGGAGACGAATCCCTTTCTTAACAGACACACATATTGCAATGCAGCAACTCGATCACCTAGCAATAATGTGCACTGAACTTTGGTCTGCATTTCCATATGCAAACTTGAAAAGCTAAATACTAAAGCAACATGGTAGATGCCAAATACCAACTTGAAAAAGATGCAACCATGCTAAATGATATTTATCGCAAATGACAAAACTCAAAGGACTTGACCATTTTTTTATTAAAAATAAAAGGGTTTATATATATTTCATTAATAACAAAGGACATATATCATAAATCATTTAATAAATACTTGTTTCACACTCTAATGGCAAGAACAAATCGAGGATAAAAAGAACCATTCCTCACTCATAACACCCATCAACTTCACCTTCATTTCAGAAGATTTATAGATGATTATTAAAAGCAAATAACAGAATGTATCAATTAGGTCATCGTCATGGAGATTTTCAGAATGCCCGAAGAGGCATCAAAATGATTAACAAAAGAATCAGAGGTCGGAGTCGGAAACTTAGGTGGTGCAAAGCGTGAGCTTTCAATCTCCAAAAGTGATCTTAACAAGCAGGGCACAGATCAGAGTGATGCGGAAGCAATGATACTTAAACAAAAGCCTTATAGTCTACCCATTCCTCACTGGTCAGAACTTAAGGTCCTATAGGGAAATCCTAAAGCAAATTTTCAAAGGTTGTCTTATGAGCGCCTACAGTGGAAACCTAATGGTCCAAACTTCACAGGTCAAGGGTAAATGTATTACAGTCGCAACCTGTCTCTGACACCATAAATTGTAACACCCCAACCCGACAAGGGTAAAGATATCACAATAATGGTTTCATATCAGATCAAAACAAAGCAGACATCTATAGTAATACAAGAATTCTCAAAGGTTACAAATGAAATACAGATACTACAAGATTACAAATGAACTTCCAATAAATACTAATTCCGAAATAATGATAACTTCTAGTCATTTCTAAATCCAGAATAGCTATCAAGTCTTCTAAGTCCAAAGGTACTCTCCACTCATTCCCAGCTTCCTACTAAAACCTGCCGCAGGAAAAGAAATGCGGCTGAGCTACGAGAGCTCAGTGAACAGATATAACGATAACAACAGTAGTAGAGAATAGTACAGAGTAACAGAAACAAAGGTCCAACAGAATGTAATATGGTTCAAGGAATAAGTCAATGATTAGGTATAAAGGAAAAAGAAAAGGGATAGTAATCCACCACGAGCCCAGAAACAGATCATATCATATCGTAACCATAAATCTTCAAATCATATAGAGGGGTGTCCTCATTCTTCAAATGGAGTAGCTAGCTCCCAGATATATGTGAAAGGCGTGTATTGCACACAAGCACCAGTCACCAGACAATAATAAATCATATATAGATAATCCACTAAACAGAACAGATCTAGGATGCATCCATACGCCCCTGCAGACAAATCGTGGCCATATATATACTTGAGCTCATAACAGATAACAGATAAGGGACGGTGTGGAACATCACTCAACCACACTAGAGTCATGCCATTGGTGCATCAATGACATGGCCATGTTACCTTCATGGCTAGGGTCACAAATTTTGGCTCGGGTATCAAACTAAGAGTCAGATATCAAATCAAATCAGAATGTCATATCCAAAGGTCCATAACAGATGGTTCATAACAGATGGTTCATAATCAAATATTTCAGAAGTAATATCAAAGGTCCAAATCAGAGTTTATCAGATAAAGGTTTACAAAGCAAAAGATCATGGCAAAGGTTCACAACAAAAGGAAACATAGCAATGGCTTAGGGAATCTTAAACGAATCAAAAATCAAAATCATATCAAGGGAATAAGACACCCTTACTGAAAAAGGGCAGAGTATCTGTACCTTATACCGCAAATGAAAACACAACAGAAAATATCAAAGTCGGAAGCGAACTCCATCTTCAGCGAATCTACACGAATCATGACTGTCTTATTAAAAGCTTATTTAATTCAGATTACTTATTTTAGTCGGCTTTCCAGTTTTAGTAACTTTCCATATTTAGTAACATTCCATTTTTAGCAGGTTTCTATTTTTAGAAAGTCTCCAAAATCAGAAAGTTTTAAGTATCATAACTTAGGTTAAGTCATTATTTAAGCATATTATGGACATATGGTAGATTTTAACTAGTTATGATAGTTCAGGGTTAAATATGACAAGTTTCCATAAATTAGGGTTTTAATTGCAAATATCCCAAAGTTAAGGGTCTTAAATGAAAATATTGCAAACTATTAATTTAAATAAATCATTTATTCAGAATCACATCTTTAGTCCATAAAGTTTCAATATTTACACTTTTAACCCCTCTATTTAATTAATTTCCATTCGAAACCCTAAATTTACACATAGTTCCATATCTTGCAATTTTTACACGTAAGGACCTCATGTTATATTTTTACACTTTAGTACTGACCTAAATAACATTATAAAAATAACCTTTAAGTTTCAGAAATGACAAAACACCCCCTTATATTTTAAAAACCTAAATCGTATAACATTTTTAAATCAAAATCCTAACCCTAATCTTTCCCAATCATTAGGCCATCATTTGTACATAATGAATACATTATTTATTAACCAATTTCAGATCCAAAACCCTAAATCTAAATTCGTAGCCTAGGATTTTATTTTTTTCTTTTCGATTTCATAATACCCGATTAGAACAAAAATTAATCACGACATATGTAGGCTTCTATAAATCAAACCACTATTTTTCCCAGATCATATATGTTATATAGAGTCTAAATAAAATACGATTCACACCCAGAAAATTCGTATCACATTCGTATCACATATTTTAGAATTTACGTACGTTTTAACCATTTAAATTAAAAACGATCAATATGAGTTACAAAAATTCGAACCAACATTTTTCCAGACCTATATGATGATCATAGAACCCATAAAAATTATGTATAAGACCCAGAAAAATCGTATGATCATATTTGGATTTTAGGTGTGTTTTTATTCTCAAAAATTCGTACAATCATTCAAGCTTGCATGATTTGATTCTATCAATTTATATGAGTCATATATGATGTAATTAACATTAGAAAAAAAATACCATACTGAATTTAGAACGTGTAGATTAGGCACAAGAATTTGTACCTCTCGGATTGAAATGCGACACAAAGAAAATACCCCACGATCGAACCAAGCTATCCACGACCCAAATCCTATTTTTCCTAGCTTCCTTAGATGATGAATAACACCAAAAAAATATCCAATGTGTCCAGAAAAATCGGATGGAGGCTTAGAGAATTTTTTGTGTGATTTAGGGTTTCTAAAATGTTTAATTAGGGAAATAAATAAAGAAAAATCATCATGGCCGATTTGGGGGGGGGGGGGGAGTTGGCTGTAATTTCGGTCAAATGGAGAGGTTATGGTCAACATTATAATTTGTGATCAATTTCCTAATTTATGTGATGTATTTTGAATTTAAATAGATAATTAAAATGTATAATAATTAAATAAATGTGTATATATGTATTTGTGTGTAATCATAATTTCTTTAGACATGTAGAAATGTTAAAATGTTGCCTCAAAATTTTTTCGCTTCATATGTAGCTCATTATCAAAGGTTTGGAATTAATTTGATACTTTAGATGCCTTTTAATCAACTTTAAAATTGTAGGGGCAATTTGGTCATTTTACATGTTCCGGATTTTAGGGTTTTACAACTCTTCCCCTCTAACAAAAAAAAATTTCGTCCTCGAAATTTGAAGTCGCGAAGTGAAGCGAAGTCGCAGCAAGTCGCAAAAGATCATCTCAATATTCTCATACCCGAGGAGGTTCTTCCAAATGATCTTCAGACCAAAAGTTTCTCATGACGCAGATCAAAACGAGGTGGTTTCAAATTTCTCAGAAGGAGACAATTTAAGTTGATTTTGATCAAAAGGTTCATGGATCATAAAATGGACGATAGGTGAATCTTCAGGAAACTTAATGGAATACGAACAAGATTTCCAATCAAATTGACTGTGTCAACAGTAGAGAGCTCTTCACAGAGTTTTCCAGATTTATAACTGAGGTCAACAGAATGCAAAACGAGAGTCCAAAACTCATCCAGATATCTAATGAACGAAAGCAGAGTATACGCATAGATAGGATGGACCTAACGTTTCACTAATCACGGATAACCCAACGGAGATTCAAACTCTAAACTTCTTAGGTACTCCCCCAGATATCCTATGCCCACAACAAGTGCACGTTATATGATGTAAGTATTATCACATTGGCCAGACGTCATAATACTGGCATCATATAAATATGCCCTCATGATGGTCATACTTTATCTCAAGTCGTAATCAAAACCACCTATCTTAATCCACCTAGTACTTCTACTGTCTCAGAGGTCAACCAAAATCGAATGCCATAGTCAATAGGGAAAACAAAACTATTTGCAAGAGTATCAGAATCCCCGATTGCCTAGCAGAAGTGGGGTACGCCGTCACAAGCATCATATCTTCCACAATTCGCCAAAATCTCTCAAAACAAAGTCATCACCGAACATACGAAAGATAAACACGAACTGAAATTCTTCTAGGGGACTTAATTCATAAGAGGAACTTATTACTATATAACGAAACTTAAGAGGGTCAACGGAAATGAAAGTTAGTCGCCAAAACTTCTGCCTTCATAGAATCAATTCTTCCAAGTATAGAGGGTCTGTTTCAAATATCCGCTCATTCAACACATCTAATCTCTTCAAGTCCGGTTAATCTGTCTTCGTCTGTCCATCACTCGGGAAGTGAAACCAAAATCGTGTACTTGTGTCTGGTTCATCAAGCCTCATGCAGTTCCTCTTGGAATGTGATGGAGTATTGTGGATTTCTGGCACGATCTTTAAATCTCTTCATCATCCAGTCTGCTTCCGCTCTCAATTCATCTTAGTACAACCAAGATGAATAAGGAAGTGAGACTGCATGTCTTCATCAGCTCCAGGTTCGCCATCTTGACTAGAATTTCTTCCTCCGCATCGCCAACACTTCTGCCTTGTAAGGAATGTCTTCACTCTTCAGGGTAGTCTTTGTTGTCGTCAACTCCAGGTCAGGCAAAGAACACCGTTGTCTCAACAAATATCCATCTCCCTTCTCAGAAGTTCTTGTGGTTGCTTCTTCAGTCCTTCAAACATTTAATGAGGTCGTCTGGTACGGAATTTACAAAGATAGAACGAATCAATCATTGGCACGCGGAAATGGAAAAATGATTACGGGTAGTGATACGGTTAGGTTTACGATAGTTGATACGCTGACGCATAATTTTCTCTTTCTTCTTCATAAACTAATAGGGGTATTCAAAGTAATCACTGAGGTGAACAAGGTCATATTCCATCAGCTTCTTCAATCTCTCAACTTCTATAGCATCATGGTTCGTCAACTGAGATCGGTTCAAATTCAATTCCACTTCTTAAACAGGAGGGAAACATAAGAGTTTCATCAGAACCACCAGAATATTTGCACAACAAAACTTCCAATGCCAAGTTTTCTAAGAGTGGATAATAGGTGTCAGGAGACAATCAATAATCAAGTGAGATCGAGGTAAATATTTCCATAACAGCGTTAAGCTTAACAGATTGGAGCGGTTAAAGGTTATCATAACAAAGTAGGATGAAAATAGATTTCCAAAAGTCGCCTATCAGATATGGTACTCCCTGGCAGCTTATGAAGGCCAGCCAATACATAACTTAAGGACCTCAAAATCAAATATATCAAGAGTAAGCGGATTCGTAGGATGAGTACAGTCGTAAAACAGATAGGTAGTTCATATATCAAGGTCAATTACATGGTTCATCAAAGTGTTGAGATAGATAAGTGAACGATTCAAGGTGTTGGAAACTTGTTTAGTTATTTAACCAAAGTGGCAGGTAGGTTGGAAATCATCGAACATCGCATAACTGTCAAAAGTCAGGCGTACAGAATATCAGTTATTAGCATCATCATGCTCAGTTACCAATTTCGCATCGGGACAAAATTATCGTTAATATCCTTCCAAAGGGAACTAATTGGCGGCAAGATTCGTTATTCAAAGGGAGGGAATAAACCTCCCATATCCATGGTTAATAATCACCAGAGTTCTTATAGGAGTAATAATGGACGTTGCAAGACAGAGTAGTATCAGATGATACATTTTCATCCAGCACGGGTAATGAATTAATAGAATGTGTCAAACACATTAGGGTTAAATGACTTTCGGGATAGTTGGAGAAGTATCAAACAGGTCGGAAGTGATGATCAAAATCAGGTAGTGGTAGCAAAACTTTAACAATCGGAAATCATGGTAGGGAGTTCAAAATGGGTTCAAACACCGAAGGTGAAACATAGTAGAGTAGTCGTCAATGATCAATCAACCTATCCTTTATCAGAAAAAAATCAAAATTAGCTATCCAATAAAAACAAATCGACAACGCAAGTCTTATCGTGCAAAAGTGAAAGGAAAATGTTCTTATACTCATGGTAAAAACACCACAAAGCTTCTCATGGGAACAAAGATGTTTAAGACGGACTCAAATAGGATCAGAAGATTTATAGATGATTATCAAAAGCAAATAACAGAATGTATCAATTAGGTCATCGTCATGGAGATTCTCAGAATGCCCGAAGAGGCATCAAAATGATTAACAAAAGAATCAGAGGTCGGAGTCGGAAACTTAGGTGGTGCAAAGCGTGAGCTTTCAATCTCCAAAAGTGATCTCAACAAGCAGGGCACGGATCAGAGTGATGCGGAAGCAATGATACTTAAACAAAAGCCTTATAGTCTACCCATTCCTCACTGGTCAGAACTTAAGGTCCTATAGGGAAATCCTAAAGCAAATTTTCAAAGGTTGTCTTATGAGCGCCTACAGTGGAAACCTAATGGTCCAAACTTCACAGGTTAAGGGTAAATGTATTACAGTCGCAACCTGTCTCTGACACCATAAATTGTAACACCCCAACCCGACAAGGGTAAAGATATCACAATAATGGTTTCATATCAGATCAAAACAAAGCATACATCTATAGTAATACAAGAATTCTCAAAGGTTACAAATGAAATACAGATACTACAAGATTACAAATGAACTTCCAATAAATACTAATTCCGAAATAATGATAACTTCTAGTCATTTCTAAATCCAGAATAGCTATCAAGTCTTCTAAGTCCAAAGGTACTCTCCACTCATTCCCAGCTTTCTACTAAAACCTGCCGCAGGAAAAGAAATGCGGCTGAGCTACGAGAGCTCAGTGAACAGATATAACGATAACAACAGTAGTAGAGAATAGTACAGAGTAAAAGAAACAAAGGTCCAACAGAATGTAATATGGTTCAAGGAATAAGTCAATGATTAGGTATAAAGGAAAAAGAAAAGGGATAGTAATCCACCACGAGCCCAGAAACAGATCATATCATATCGTAACCATAAATCTTCAAATCATATAGAGGGGAGACCTCACAGATAATCAGATAATATGAGGGGTGTCCTCATTCTTCAAATGGAGTAGCTAGCTCCCAGATATATGTGAAAGGCATGTATTGCACACAAGCACCAGTCACCAGACAATAATAAATCATATATAGATAATCCACTAAACAGAACAGATCTAGGATGCATCTATATGCCCCTGCAGACAAATCGTGACCATATATATACTTGAGCTCATAACAGATAACAGATAAGGGTCGGTGTGGAACATCACTCAACCACACTAGAGTCATGCCATTGGTGCATCAATGACAAGGCCATGTTACCTTCATGGCTAGTGATGCGTGGTTTTGCAACCTTACAACAGGTTTTACCTCTCGAGGGATCTCTAGAGGCTTACAACCCCACCAGGCAGTGTACCTGACCGATGTAGTATAGTGTAGTGGTAAGTACGGGGGTTTGATCGTTCTCCACAGGGAATAGTGTTCGTTAGGTATGAAAAACTACTCTAATTAGGTCTAAGGGTGAAGGGAGATTATTTTTTTTTTTATTTTTATAATTTTATGAAAGCAAGTAAAAATCACGGGTTTTAAGGAGTGGGCGGAATTAGTTGCTAGTCAACTAACCCAAATAACTACGAATGCAAATAAAAGAAAATAACTGAAAATGAAAAGGTGGTAAAACTTGTGTGGAGAGAAATGTGTTTACTTAGATTTCCTTACTCCCTAACTATCTTTTACCGGTTGATTAGTGTGTATTAATCGCGTGGATGACGGGTGTATTCCTTAATACCAATCGTGGGGTGGCGTACGTACTTCCCCAACTCTATGAACTCCTACTTCACTCCTATGTCGAGCCGGCTAAGAAGCTCCTAACATGGGATCACTAGAATTCGCTCATGCATTAAATACAACCATAAAAACCTTAGTACGCATTGGTTCATGTTTCTTAAGACGTTCAAGCAAGTTACCGTATAGGAAGTTAGCCAGTTTTCTTAAGCCTAACATCGATGAACAATCATCCAATACAATTAATAACACACTAATAATCAATAATCAATAGTTAGGTTTCATTAGATCTAAGCAAACACAAAGAAAACCTAGCCTAGCATGTTAAACAAAAGACAAGAACAAGATAGAATCAAACAACACATAGACATATTGAATGATTAATTGATAACTTATCTTCAATGTAACATGGAAGATCTCAAGGCAAAAAGCCTTGAAAAAGCTGCTAAAATCGTCTTAGGTTTTCCTCCCAAAAGGTTACACACAAAGTTCCACACTAACGACAAAAAATTGCAAAACTATATATAGAGTTTAAGGGCTGACGGCGTCACGTTGTAGATCCTGACGCCGTCACCTCGCCGCTTTTAGGGTTCCCGGATGGCCTTCCTGACGCCGTCCCTCTTTAGACCTCCAAAATCCGCTCTGGCTTATCAAGGCTTGACGCCGTCAGATTAGTGCTTGACGCCGTCCCTCTTTAGCTTAAGCCGTGACGACCTTGATCACATTAAAGGGTGACGCCGTCAAATTTTTCATGCAAAATTCTCTGGCTTATCATGAGTAATTTTCACATCCACCTCTTTTGCCAAGCCATGACGCCGTCTGGACCAATTCCTGACGCCGTCAAAGGTACTTTCCAGCGTAATTTTGAGACTTTGCCGTTTTCTTCACTTTTATGCTCCAAAAACGTCCAAAATGCTTCTTTTTCCAGATTTCTTCTCCAAAGTACCTAAAATGACAAAAGGAACGATTTAGGGCAATATTTGATCAAATAAATACGATTTAGGGCTTAAATGACCCCCTAAAAGCGGTACACTTTTCGCTTCATCAAATATCCCTACACTTGGGATTTGCTTGTCCTCAAGCAAATGAGCTTTTCCACCAATTGAAATACAAGTTAGGGGTCATTTAACATTAATATAAAAGTAATTACAACAAATGATCATTCCACCTTGGTCAAAATAAGCACGGAAATTATACACTAGCACCTCACAATAAGTGTTTGGATACTCTCATCCCTCGGGTGTTGTAAATTTATATATCATAAATGGAAATGGAAGAATATCGCTCACTACCTGTCATAGAAAATAGATTACCATAGGCTTGGGAAAGGATCATGCCTCTACCACTTTTGGCGTAAGCACCTAGGATAAACTATCAAAGAGGTCTTTACAAAGGGTTATAACGTTAGGTGTAGGGATAAGGAAAACACGGTTTGTTGGATAAGGATATTTTTACTGGTGGCAAGTCAATTATCTTGGTCAATTACATGTAGAATGAGGCGTTGCTAAGCCAAGACTCGACTCAACTTAAACTAATCACGAACTAATAAACATAGAACAAAACAAAACATAAATAAAAGATAGAGGCAGATGGTAGTCCGTATGCTTTTTCTTCACTTTTTTTTTTTTTTTTTTTTTTTGTGCATACACTCTTGCCCTACCATCCAAAACGATACATCACTAGGGATTCTTTGTACCATCCCTACACTTGAACTTTTACATACTTTACATAAAATTATTCTAATGACTCGAATCAAGATAATCGAAACATTTGGAGTACTTTAAAATATTAACGTACATATGGGGGTAATAAATGATGTTCTTCCCCATTACTCCATTACACTAGTACTTTACCCATAAGTCTCAATCGTCCCAAAACAATATGTACAAGGATATGACTCGACTTAGCAACCATGTAATCAATTAGATAATTAACTAAGGGTTTAAACAAATGTTGTCACAATAATGCACTAAAGATGAGTGCACACAAGGTAGGCTAAGGCGATTTGGGTGTACATTTAAGTGGGGTGTAAACAAATTCTTCCTTTAAGTAAAATGCTTAAAGTTAGAAACGAAAAGATAGGCTCTGAGGGGTGTACTAGGGGTATCGTGTACTAAAAATGAGTACAACGCAAAGGGTGTGGGAGAATTACTTGACCAATGTAGCCAATGTAATTATAACAAAAACATAGGTGTAAAACAATGGGTTAATCCTAATGCCTCTTATCATGTAGTCAATCCTAACTACACGAATGTAGTCTCACTAGCGGTCTCGGTATGCATCACAAACGCAAGTTCTAGAATCTATAAACTACCGGTACACTCATAAGCACCAACAATGAATGCTTTTTCCTAAAGATCTAAAGGCGAACCTCACATATTTGGGGTGGAAATTTTTGAGTGGTATGGTTTTTGTGCTAGTCATACAATTCCCTATCCATGAGACGCTTATTAAAATCAAAGTTTCACTCCTATATGTTGTAAAAAATTTTAAATTTGGTGCTAAAATTGCCCTAACCAATATTTCTCTTGGCTTTATTACACATTCACTATTAAACAAAACAAAAATCAAGCGAAGTTGTAGTTTCTAAGGCATCCTAATTTACCCTCCCTACACTTAATCCGAACATTGTCCCCAATGTTCTAGACAAAAGATGTAAAAGTAAAAATAAATGAGAATGGAAGAAACTAATACTCCCCTGATTCGCTCGGTATGGATGATGTGATAATATGGTTAAATCTCCCTCCAAGAGAATGAACATGATAAGCTTCACTCCAGAAATATAATCATCCTCTTGATGTGTTGCACGTACATCTTCTTATCCAATAATACCTGTAACCAACAAACACAAAAACCAAAGCATCAAACCGAACAAAGAAAAACCACACTAGATGTATTTCCAGACTTTGAAATAAAAACAAAACAAAGCAATAAAAGGATAGGATACTTGCGGGATGACTTACAAATAGGGGCTCATAAAACATGTCCACAAGTATTGACACATAAACAAGATAGAATACATGCTAATCATGAATTGTGAATTTTCCATGTTTGAATTTTGTTCTTTTTAACAAAATATAAACTTCCCTACACTTATCTTTTTGTAAAATACCTTTATATGCAATTAAGACGAAGTTAAGAACAAAATAAAGCATTTTCACAAATTATTCGAAACATGAAAATTTAACAATTATGATTAAGCATATATGACACAAACAAACAAATAAAATAAAAACATCAAACAATTAAAAACATGGGTTGCCTCCCAAGAAGCGCTTGTTTTTGTTCGAGTCACGAGCCTGACTCTACCCTTATTTAACAGAAATAGGGGAGGTTTTCCCTACACTTAGGATTAAGTGCGGGTGAAAGTAGCGATACACACCCTTAGGGTGGAAATATGCCACGTGAGGTGAAAGG
Organism: Artemisia tridentata subsp. tridentata; assembly: GCA_021014915.2. Taxonomy (NCBI): domain Eukaryota; kingdom Viridiplantae; phylum Streptophyta; class Magnoliopsida; order Asterales; family Asteraceae; genus Artemisia; species Artemisia tridentata. The sequence continues at coordinate 148,007,437 of CP139508.1, forward strand.
GGTGAGTGAATGGCTTCCTTCATCCTAAAACTACCCGGATAATATTGGTTGATGGGTGGGTCGGTTCCTCTTTTGTCTCCTAGAAATATATCTAAGGATGGAAAGGTGTGTAAAGATTGAGGTTCCGGCTCATCAACACTAGGAAATTCCCTAGAACTAAGGGTAAGGTCATCATTACAAGTATTCAAACCTATATCCTCTAGTGGTGCTTGTTCCAAGGGTTCTACCTCCATCGGAATTCCTAAAGTTTCTTCTACATCTTCCGGGTAAGTCACGGGCGGTGTGTGTGCCTCAAGTGATGGTAGGACTTGTGGGGTACTTTGTGGGCTTGGATTATCCACCTCATCCTCCATTTTATCTAGATTACCTATGTGTTTGTTTTGTACTATGATGTTACATGACATCCACTTAGGTATCCCAAAATAGTCATCCCCAGACAAACTTGTTTCATGATCCTTGGAATTTGTGGTCAATTGACTTGTACTAACGTTTGTTGGGTTGTCTACTCTATAATAATACTGGGCACAATCTTCAATGGCATCCCATGCTTCTTCAGCATTTAATTCCCTAAAGTCCCTATTGGCAAAATCGTTAATGCACATTTGGTCATATCGGTCGACACGATCGAAAAAGATTTGGGTTAGGGATGCTAAATCGAAGCTATGATGAGGGACTATTCGGAGTAAGTTTTTAAAACGAGTCCATGCATCATATATGGGTTCATCTCGATATTGGTTGAACATCAAGATGTCATTAGGGGCAAATGGAATTCGTGGTGGGTAGTATGGTGGATTCGCGTACTCCATAATGGTGAACGGAAGAGTCAATGGAATGGTTTTTACGAACAAAGACACAAAGAAAAGATAGACTACGGGAAAGCTAATAAAAAGAAAATAAAAATCTCACTAAGATAGGAATCTAATGAGTAGACCTAATAAAAATAAAATTTCAACCTAAGCAATAACTACTCCCCGGCAGCGGCGCCAAAAACTTGATGCGTGGTTTTGCAACCTTACAACAGGTTTTACCTCTCGAGGGATCTCAAGAGGCTTACAACCCCACCAGGCAGTGTACCTGACCGATGTAGTATAGTGTAGTGGTAAGTACGGGGGATTGATCGTTCTCCACAGGGAATAGTGTTCGTTAGGTATGAAAAACTACTCTAATTAGGTCTAAGGGTGAAGGGAGATTATTTTTTTTTTGTATTTTTATAATTTTATGAAAGCAAGTAAAAATCACGGGTTTTAAGGAGTGGGCGGAATTAGTTGCTAGTCAACTAACCCAAATAACTACGAATGCAAATAAAATAAAATAACTGAAAATGAAAAGGTGGTAAAACTTGTGTGGAGAGAAATGTGTTTACTTAGATTTTCTTACTCCCTAACTATCTTTTACCGGTTGATTAGTGTGTATTAATCGCGTGGATGACGGGTGTATTCCTTAATACCAATCGTGGGGTGGCGTACGTACTTCCCCAACTCTATGAACTCCTACTTCACTCCTATGTCGAGCCGGCTAAGAAGCTCCTAACATGGGATCACTAGAATTCGCTCATGCATTAAATACAACCATAAAAACCTTAGTACGCATTGGTTCATGTTTCTTAAGACGTTCAAGCAAGTTACCGTATAGGAAGTTAGCTAGTTTTCTTAAGCCTAACATCGATGAACAATCATCCAATACAATTAATAACACACTAATAATCAATAATCAATAGTTAGGTTTCATTAGATCTAAGCAAACACAAAGAAAACCTAGCCTAGCATGTTAAACAAAAGACAAGAACAAGATAGAATCAAACAACACATAGACATATTGAATGATTAATTGATAACTTATCTTCAATGTAACATGGAAGATCTCAAGGCAAAAAGCCTTGAAAAAGCTGCTAAAATCGTCTTAGGTTTTCCTCCCAAAAGGTTACACACAAAGTTCCACACTAATGACAAAAAATTGCAAAACTATATATAGAGTTTAAGGGCTGACGGCGTCACGTTGTAGATCCTGACGCCGTCACCTCGCCGCTTTTAGGGTTCCCGGATGGCCTTCCTGACGCCGTCCCTCTTTAGACCTCCAAAATCCGCTCTGGCTTATCAAGGCTTGACGCCGTCAGATTAGTGCTTGACGCCGTCCCTCTTTAGCTTAAGCCGTGACGACCTTGATCACATTAAAGGGTGACGCCGTCAGATTTTTCATGCAAAATTCTCTGGCTTATCATGAGTAATTTTCACATCCACCTCTTTTGCCAAGCCATGACGCCGTCTGGACCAATTCCTGACGCCGTCAAAGGTACTTTCCAGCGTAATTTTGAGACTTTGCCGTTTTCTTCACTTTTATGCTCCAAAAATGTCCAAAATGCTTTCTTTTCCAGATTTCTTCTCCAAAGTACCTAAAATGACAAAAGGAACGATTTAGGGCAATATTTGATCAAATAAATACGATTTAGGGCTTAAATGACCCCCTAAAAGCGGTACACTTTTCGCTTCATCAGCTAGGGTCACAAATTTTGGCTCGGGTATCAAACTAAGAGTCAGATATCAAATCAAATCAGAATGTCATATCCAAAGGTCCATAACAGATGGTTCATAATCAAATATTTCAGAAGTAATATCAAAGGTCCAAATCAGAGTTTATCAGATAAATGTTTACAAAGCAAAAGATCATGGCAAAGGTTCACAACAAAAGGAAACATAGCAATGGCTTAGGGAATCTTAAACGAATCAGAAATCGAAATCATATCAAGGGAATAAGACACCCTTACTGAAAAAGGGCAGAGTATCTGTACCTTATACCGCAAATGAAAACACAACAGAAAATATCAAGGTCGGAAGCAAACTCCATCTTCAGCGTATCTACACGAATCATGACTGTCTTATTAAAAGCTTATTTAATTCAGATTACTTATTTTAGTCGGCTTTCCAGTTTTAGTAACTTTCTATATTTAGTAACTTTCCATTTTTCTCAAGTTTCCATTTTTAGAAAGTATCCATAATCAGAAAGATTTAAGTATCATAACTTAGGTTAAGTCATTATTTAAGCATATTATGGACATAGGGTAGATTTTAACAAGTTATGATAGTTCAGGGTTAAATATGACAAGTTTCCATAAATTAGGGTTTTAATTGCAAATATCCCAAAGTTAAGGGTCTTAAATGAAAATATTGCAAACTATTAATTTAAATACATCATTTATTCAGAATCACATCTTTAGTCCATAAAGTTTCAATATTTACACTTTTAACCCCTCTATTTAATTAATTTCCATTCGAAACCCTAAATTTACACATAGTTCCATATCTTGCAATTTGTACACATAAGGACCTCATGTTATATTTTTACACTTTAGTACTGACCTAAATAACATTATAAAAATAACCTTTAAGTTTCAGAAATGACAAAACACCCCCTTATATTTTAAAAACCTAAATCGTATAACATTTTTAAATCAAAATCCTAACCCTAATCTTTCCCAATCATTAGGCCATCATTTGTACATCATGAATAAATTATTTATTAACCAATTTCAGATCCAAAACCCTAAATCTAAATTCGTAGCCTAGGATTTTATTTTTTTCTTTTCGATTTCATAATACCCGATTAGAACAAAAATTAATCACGACATATGTAGGCTTCTATAAATCAAAACACTATTTTTCCCAGATCATATATGTTATATAGAGTCCAAATAAAATACGATTCACACCCAGAAAATTCGTATCACATATTTTAGAATTTACGTACGTTTTAACCATTTAAATTCAAAATGATCAATATGAGTTACAAAAATTCGAACCAACATTTTTCCAGACCTATATGATGATCATAGAACCCAGAAAAATTATGTATAAGACCCAGAAAAATTGTATGATCATATTTGGATTTTAGGTGTGTTTTTATTCTCAAAAATTCGTACGATCATTCAAGCTTGCATGATTCGATTCTATCAATTTATATGAGTCATATATGATGTAATTAACATTAGAAAAAATAACATACTGAATTTAGAATGTGTAGATTAGGCACAAGAATTTGTACCTCTCGGATTGAAATGCGACACAAAGAAAATACCCCACGATCGAACCAAGCTATCCACGACCCAAATCCTATTTTTCCTAGCTTCCTTAGATGATGAATAACACCAGAAAAATACCCAATGTGTCCAGAAAAATCGGATGGAGGCTTAGAGAATTTTTTGTGTGATTTAGGGTTTCTAAAATGTTTAATTAGGGAAATAAATAAAGAAAAATCATCATGGCCGATTAGGGGGGGGGGGGAGTTGGCTGTAATTTCGGTCAAATGGATTAGTTATGGTCAACATAATAATTTGTGATCAATTTCCTAATTTATGTGATGTATTTTGAATTTAAATAGATAATTAAAATGTATAATAATTAAATAAATGTGTATATATGTATTTGTGTGTAATCATAATTTCTTTGGACATGTAGAAATGTTAAAATGTTGCCTCAAAATTTTTTTGCTTCATATGTAGCTCATTATCAAAGGTTTGGAATTATTTTGATACTTTAGATGCCTTTTAATCAACTTTAAAATTGTAGGGGGGATTTTAGGATTTTACACGTTCCGGATTTTAGGGTTTTACAAGAAGCCTCAGTTTACTGCACCGCAGACGAGGCTTCTTTATGTCACGGATGTGACCGGCGTGTCCACCATGCCAACAAACTCGCGAACAAATATCCTCGTTTTGTCCTTAATGATTCATCCGATCAACCTCCTCGTTGCGATATTTGTCAGGTAACATATAAAGATAGTTTCCTAAAATAGCATGATACTTTATATGCTTTTACTCAGAGGCGGAGCCACATGTTTAGTAGTGGGGGGCGTTGCCCCCAAAGAACCTCTTGCGGATACCCAAAATACATAAGAAATTCCTTTTAAATGGCAACAAAAATGACCCGTGCCCTCAGGAAAATCATCCGAGTGCCCTCGACACTTTCAAGTTATTTAACAACCAAGTGTACTTTAATGTCGAAACTATTTTGCAGCGTTTAGTTCACCGGAAAAAATGGGGTAAAATGGTCAGTGAATTGGAAGGTGAGAAAGTAGATGGTGGTGAAATGGTAGGTAGTCATGTGGTAGTATTTGTTATATATGAAAGTCTCCCTTTATTTAATACTTTTTCCTTTTTTTTTTTTTTTTTTTTTTTTTTGAACTAGTATTTGTAGTACTTTATTAGGATAAAAACACAGATTTTGAGATTGGAACAAAAGTTTTGTTTTTCCATTGTACGTTGGTTAGAAACAAAGTTAGTAGCCTTCGTAATTAGTTTTTATGTTCCATATTGTTCCATTTTATTAATTTTAAGTTAATTTAATTTTGTTTGTTTACTTGTTATAGTTTGCTCAAGGTCAACTAGCTTTTATTGTTGTTAATTTATGCTCAAACAAGATTTATAACAACAATAATACCTAAGTCGGGTAGAGTAAGGTTTGGAGGAGAAGAGATGTAGACAGTCACATCTTTATCGGTAAAGGGATTGCTGCAGTTGTGTGTGCAAACAAATAAAATTTTACTTTTGGATAAATATAAACTGTATTTTGCACCATATAAGCAGGTTTTTCATTGACTTTTTGCTAACTAGAAACTGAATTTTGTTGTTGTTTTTGGTGTTGTTTTGGGCTATTTTTTTTTTTTTTTTTTTTTTTTTTTTTTTTTTTTTTTTTTATGTTTGGATATGTTTGGCTATTAGCCTATTACTCGAACATTGTTTTGCCATTAGTAAAAGTTGTTTTTCTCGAAAATATATTTTCGGTGGTGTATTTGCACACATTAAACTTTGTTTTGTTGTTGTTTTAGCACAATTTAAGATGCTTTTTGAAATATTAAGTTGCTTTAAAAAAAATTGAACGACTTCTACGAAGGAAATTTATTTTTGCCCCCCCATATGCTAATTTCCGGCTCCGCCACTGCTTTTACTAATTATAGTAACAAAGTATGAAAGTACCATAAATAGTATCATAGTTTCAACTTTTTACCAGATATAAAAATACCAATACAGTACTTGTTTTTACTAAAAATAGTAAGATACGTAACTAAGTTGCTTTTTCTATAGTTTTTTTTTTTTTGCTAGAATTGGGGAAAAAAATTACATTATTATGATTGGTTACAAAAAAATATGCAAGTAAATTAATGTGAAATTAATGTGTTTTCAAGGAGATCATAACTTAAGTATGTCATTGCAATTGCAACTGAAAATTTTCATAGTATGTTAGTACTATTATTGATATGCATTGGTTGCCCTTAATGATTCAAACTAATACGAGTGTCATATTTCGCAAACAGGATAAAAGAGCATTTTTATTTTGCAAAGAAGACAGGGCGATTCTTTGTAAACAATGTGACATGTCAATACATGGAGCAAACGAACATACACAGTATAATAACCGGTTTCTTCTAGCGGGCATTAAGTTGTCAGCATCGTCCTCTTGTTACGATAGTTCATGTTCTTCAGGCTCAAATGTATCTAGCGAAATCGATAGCCAAAAATGCTTAAAAGTTTCAAAAGATCAAAATGCTAGAGCAACTAACAACTCGACATCCATGAATGGGAATAGTAGTGATGGTGTGAGCCAAGAAGAAGGTGTTTCAATTGAGACTAGTAGCTTTTCGGAGTACTTAATGGAGACTTTGCCAGGATGGCATGTTGACGAGTTTCTTAATCCTTCTGCTTCAATACGGTTTCTATGAGGTTTGTAATCTATACTACATATAATGAAGGAAACACTTTCTCTCCAAAATTTTAAGACTTACAAGAAATTAAGCATGGTTTACAACACTAAATCCGGATCCTTTAGAAAGTGGAATAATTTTGCAAAGTCTAAAAAGTAAAATAGACTGTTAGATCCTGATACAAGATTTGATCAAATAAAAGAGGGACATATACACATAGGGGCATAATGGTCATTATACCTTTTTATCTCTCATCTATTTCTTTTATTTCTTTTTCATAAACAAAGTTCACAGCCATTGATATCTCAATCACTCGAACACATTATATCTCTTTACCAAGACAACTACCACCACCCAACGCCAAATTTTACGGTGTCGGTACTCATCACCACCAAATGCCATCATCAAACGACGACCGCCACCATGCAAACCGCCGTTTCCTTTTTTGTCGCCGACCCTAATCATCACATTCAACATCAATCTTCCAGATATGGATCCCCTCTCTCAGATCTGTTATCTGAAGTTCTTATATTTTCCTTACATCTTGAAAATTTTCTCTTGTTTTTCTGTTTTTGTTTTTTCAAATGATATGTGATTGTTATTAAACTCATTTGTAATAGTGGATGATATATGATGGTGGTGGTACTGGTAGTGTTAGAGATGAAAGAGAAAATATGTGAGAAAAGGAAATGAGAAATATATTTGTTGGTATGTGAGAACAATATCAGTTACAGTACTTTTGAGCTATTCAATGCAAGAAATATGACTACTACGATTTTAGCAAAAAATAAAAATTTGAAAATGGGTTTTGTTAGTGGATGTTGTGTTACACCCTTTAAGGCTACTCGCGGTAAGGGGTAGCGATCGAATGGTCGATCGAATCACATGTCGATCAGGGATGGACTTACATGTGAGCCGGGTGTAGCACGGGTCATACCCTATTTTAGGTCACAAAGTGTAAAATTTTGATAAATTGTGACATTTTTTGACACGTGCAACCCCCATTTTTTTGATAAATTCTTCATCGGGCAATTTTAGTACTTATCCTGGTGTTATGTATTTTTGGTTCATCAATTATTGACCCTTGTTATGTGTTTTTGGTTCATCAATTATTGTCATATGTTATGTTATTTTTTTGGTTCATCAATTATTGGTTCATCAGTTATTGTGCTGTTATTTTTTTTTCATCAATTATTGACCATTGTTATGTGTTTTTGGTTCATCAATTATTGTCATTTGTTATGTTATTTTTTTTGTTCATCAATTATTGGTTCATCAGTTATTGTGTTGTGTTATGTGTTTTGGTTCATCAGTTATTATGCTGTTATTTTTTTGGTTCATCAATTATTATCCTGGTGTTATGTGTTTTTGGTTCATCAATTATTGTCATGTGTTATGTTATTTTTTTTGTTCATCAATTATTGGTTCATCAATTATTGGTTCATCAGTTATTGTGTTGTGTTAATTTTTTTTGGTTCATCAGTTATTGTGCTGTTATTTTTTTGGTTCATCAATTATTATTCTGGTGTTATGTGTTTTTGGTTCATCAATTATTGACACTTGTTATGTGTTTTTGGTTCATCAATTATTGTCATGTGTTATGTTATTTTTTTGGTTCATCAATTATTGGTTCATCAATTATTGGTTCATCAGTTATTGTGTTGTGTTATTTTTTTGGTTCATCAGTTATTGTGCTGTTATTTTTTTGGTTCATCAATTATTATCCTGGTGTTATGTGTTTTTGGTTCATCAATTATTGACCCTTGTTATGTGTTTTTGGTTCATCAATTATTGTCATGTGTTATGTTATTTTTTTGGTTCATCAATTATTGATTCATCAATTATTGGTTCATCAGTTATAGGTTCATCAGTTATTGTGTTGTGTTATTTTTTTAGTTCATCAGTTATTATGCTGTTATTTTTTTGGTTCATCAATTATTATCCTGGTGTTATGTGTTTTTGGTTCATCAATTATTGACCTTTGTTATGTGTTTTTGGTTCATCAATTATTGTCATGTGTTATGTTATTTTTTTTGTTCATCAATTATTGGTTCATCAGTTATAGGTTCATCAGTTATTGTGTTGTGTTATTTTTTTGGTTCATCAGTTATTGTGATGTTATTGGTTCATCAATTATTGGTTCATCAGTTAGCGTCGGTTGTTTTTCAAAGTGTTTAGGTTCATCAGTTAGCGTCGGTTGTTTTTCAAAGTGTTTTGGTTCATCAGTTAGCGTCGGTTGTGTTTCAAAGTGTTTAGGTTCATCAGTTAGCGTCGGTTGTTTTTCAAAGTGTTTTGGTTCATCAGTTAGCGTCGGTTGTGTTTCAAAGTGTTTTGGTTCATCAGTTAGTGTCGGTTGTTTTTTAAAGTGTTTTGGTTCATCAGTTAGCGTCGGTTGTTTTTCAAAGTGTTTTGGTTCATCAGTTAGCGTCGGTTGTTTATCAAAGTGTTTAGGTTCATCAGTTAGCGTCGGTTGTTTTTCAAAGTGTTTTGGTTCATTAGTTATTTTTGATAACGTTCATCAGTTATTGTTCATCTTTAACGTGCAATATCTCACTCATATTATATCGGATTTGAGTGATTCAAATTTATGGGTAAAGAATGGCCAAAAAGCTACAACTTTCGTGTTTTAAGTTTTGCAAAATTCGGCCTTTAAACTAGGCAAAATTAGAGCTGAAAATGCCAAAAATTTCAAGAAAATCAACACCTACTTAAAAAGTTGAAAAAAAAGAAGTTGCGATTCATATATCATAATGCATACCAAATTAAAGAGAATTAAATTTTTAAAAATTATGGTGAAATCGGTTTTTCATAAAAGTTTATCGTTTGAAAGTTATTTACGTTTAAAGTTTTGGGGTGGAATAAAAAATAGGTTAAAAGGACAAAAATGCCCCCTAACCAAATTTAATAAGAAAAAAAAGAGGGAGTGTTTGGTGGACACTTGTCACATTGTGAGTGGCTTTCTAGCCTTTTTAATTTTCTTCACTTTCTAAAGGATCCCATCTCTTACAACACTTTAATGCACCCAATTTTCAGACTTACAACAAAATAAGCATAGTGTACAACAAATTAAGCATGGAGTAATTTTCAGACTTACAACATTAATGCTATTAAAGTGGTCAATGTTATTAATGACTATAATGACTACTACTTACAAGAAAAACAACATAGTGTACAACACTTTAATGCACATAATTTTCAGACGTACAAGACAAGAAGCATATTGTACAACAAAACACCTATTTAATGTAGTCAATTAATTAAGTGGTCAATAAATTCAATTAATACAGTTATTAAAACACTCCTTACATAAGAAATACAAATTATCAAGCATATTATACAACCAAATTAAACATAATTTCTGCATTTAATTTCACTAATACAAATAATAAAACACATTATACAAATATTCAAGCCCGAACGGGCAACTGATCAAATGGGCTTGAGCCCGAACGGGCGCGGGCCAAACGGGCTCGAGCCCGAACGGGCACGGGCCAACGTGTTCGAGCCCGAACGGGCATGAGCTATACGAAATTTTTGATATCCGTAAATTTATTGTCAAAAAGAATATAATAAACTAAAATACATGATTCACCGGAAAATTTTATTTCAAGATACCCGCCGCCTCAACGCGCGGGTACCCTGCTAGTCTTAAACAAACCATATATTACGTTTTGAAAATCACAAATCAGTTTTGAGTCGAGTATCCAAAAAAACTGATTATCAAAAGGGAAAATCACAAAAATAGTCATTCTCGTACGGGACTTAAAGCATTTTGAATTTCCTTTTTGTGTTGCGAAAAATCACTTCTTTTTACACATGTAAGATTCGTGACACATGTTGAAAAATAAAGTCCAATCTGATAAAAGTTCAAAAACATGATCAATAATGTTGATCTCATCTTAAAAAGGTCATTTTAGTTTTGTTTTTTTTTTTGTTTCCTAATTTTTAAACTCATGAAGTAATGAGATAATCTATTTTAAAAGGGAATGAAATCAATGATAAAATATTCTAAAACAACGAGTGATGTCTTGACAGGCTTATGACAGTGGTACATGTACCTTACCATTTATGGCACATGAATCCGACAACAATGAAGATTTTGGTACTTTATGGTCAGAAGATTTGGGTACTTTGGTAAATTCATCATCTTCAAGCATGGATCATTATACATCACGATCAAGGAGTACTTTGTCAAAGAGATTATACTTCAATGATTTTTTTTTGAACGGCAACTATTATAAAAAACTAGTAAGAAGCTAGAAAATTATAATGAAATCAAAAAAGGGTGCTGACACCAACTGGTCCAACTAAAAGAACTCTTACATCGAGAAGAAATCCAAGAAAAAGAACAAGCAACGATATCATCGAAAATGACTTCCTTCCGAGGTTTTTTAGATGCAAAAATCTCTTGATTTCTAAAATTCCAAAGAACCCACCAAGCAGTGTAGAAAACACCTTCCAACAAGTTCTTGATTTTGGATCCCAGGCGAATGTTCTTGAACCACGACAGCCAATCTATATACGAAGGGAATGACTCCCGATCCACATCCCACCATCGACAAACAAGGCGAGTAATAGCAGCGGCCACCTCGCAAGTAAAAAGGACATGCGAAATGTCTTCCTGGACAGAATTGCAAATCGGACACATAAGATTATCAACTTGAACACCACGGCGCAATAAATTCAGCTTAGAAGGAAGCCGATCCTGTGATGCCCTCCAAGCAAAGACATTAATTTTGATGGGGACTGATTTGATCCAACGTGTAGCTGAGACATCTTTAGGAAGGAAGAAATCATCTAATAAGTTGCGCACATCCTTAACACGGAACTCCCCACTCCCGTTCATGTCCCAACGCCATCGGTCTGTAGAATTTGAAAGGACCACCGATCCAAGTAATTTCAAAAGATGATCAAGCTGTTGAGCTTCTGCCCCCCCTCTGACATTTCGACGGAAAGTATGCACGACAGAATGGACCATTTTATCGGCCACAGAACAATCTTTATGTAATTCGAGAGCATAGATACGAGGAAACATAACCCGAAGTTGATTATCACCTACCCAAATGTCACTCCAGAACCGAGTAAGCAAACCATCACCAATACGAATGCTGGGTAAGAGGACCATGCATGGCGTTAACGAACCGAAACCATAAAGAGTTATCACGCGAAATGAATCTCCACACCCACTTGAAGAGAAGAGCTCTATTAAGAGCATAAAAACTTGACACCCCTAACCCACCGAATTTCTTCGCAGCAAGAACTTTGGACCACTTAACCCAGAAATTTTTTTTAGCCTCGCCGTGGAAGCCATAGAAAAAATCTCTGCGTATTGACTCCATCAGATTCAAAACAGTTTTAGGAACTTTAAACAGTGACATGTTATAGATTGGGGTGGCCCCTAAAACCGATTTTAAGAGGGTAAGGCGACCTCCGATGGAAAGGGTTTTCAACTTCCATTTAGACATCCGAGAATTGAGCTTATGAACGATGTCACCCCAAAAATCAGTCTTCAACGTATTCCCTCCGATCATAACCCCTAAATATTTAAAGGGAGTCTTCATAACGGAGCATCCAAGATTTGCAGTCGCGAGATGAATGGTCTCATGAGGCACACCCACTCCTAAAAGATGGCTCTTCTTAACATTTATCCTCAGCCCAGAAGCCAAATGAAAACAATGAAGAACATTCAAGATCCTGTTGAGATTGTCTTGCGACCACTCGCCAATAAACACAGCGTCGTCTGCGTAAAAAAGATGAGATATCTTAACAGAATTATCGATCTTAATACCTTTGAAAATGCCAGCATCAACAACTCTAGAGAATGACAGGTGTAGCGATTCCATGACAAGAATAAATAAGTACGGGGCAAGGGGATCCCCTTGTTTCAGCCCGCGATAAAACTGAAATTCTGATGTCGGACTCTCATTGACAAGGATAGAGGCCATTCCCGAAGTAAGACTACCTTTTATCCATGAACACCATTTAGAACCAAAGCCGAACGAACGTAACACATCATCAAGATAATCCCATCGGACAGAATCATAAGCTTTGGCAAAATCAACTTTGAACACCATAGTCTGTTTATTATTGTGCTTGCACCAAGAAAGAAGATCATTGATTATAAACGGGCCATCAAGGATTTGTCTACCCGCAACAAACGCTGTTTGAACATCAGAAATTAATTCAGAAATTACCAAAGACAACCTCGTGGCAAGGATTTTAGTAACCACTTTGTATAGACTCCCAATTAAACAAATCGGTCGATACTTCAATGATATGGAGGGTTTGAATAAAGACCAATACACATTCAACTCATCTAGCAAAATACCAAGACAATTATGGTAGACTAGATTTTTTTTTTTTTTTTTTTTTGGCAACAATTAGGAGTTGTGTACTTTATTTAGTCCTAGTTAATGCATATGCAACTTGTTACAAACTTACAATGTAAGTTATGATCATTCTTGTGTACGTTCATACACAAATGACAACATGAAGCTCTAAACTACAAGCTTAAGGCTGTCGCAGCCCCATTAAATGTATTCATAATGCAAAAGTTTCCAAAAGCGAGACGATACAGAGCCATTTCTGTTTAAGGATACAAGGAAGTTAGTTTTGAATATCATCTTATGTATCATCATATTTATACGTTTGGAAAAGTTTTCTTGTGTTTTTTATGCTTGTCTTGAGACTTGATGAGTCCCCGGTTAGAAAAACCACAAATGAATACGCAAGTTAATCTCGTTTTTAAACAATTTGAGCCAGTCAGAAACAAATACCATTGGACAAATAGATTAACTAAGTTGGATCAGTTGTGGCAAGAACATATAAGATTATTGCTTTATTTGAGAAAATACACGAATAAGTTTTGGGATCAGATACCTAACACGAAACAACTAGAATAATACTTAAAGATTGGCATTTCTCATGAACAATGAGTTATAAGACATGACCTTGATTGAACAATGAGTTATAAGCTGGTAGGGGCGGAACTACATGTAACCCAGGGGTAGCGGTCGCTACCCCTGAACTTTTACCCGGTAGTGGAATTTTTGGCCATTTTTTACGTTTTTTGGCGATTTCGCTACCCCTGAAACAAATTTTCGCTACCCCTAAACAAATTTTCGTATTTCGCTACCCCTGAACTTGGTTCCTAGTTCCGCCACTGTAAGCTGGGCGGGTTAAATTTAATAACCATGTTGTATTACAATAATGAATAAAAGATTGATGTATCACATAATCAACTAACATAGTTTTGAAGCCATATCAAAAAGGTATCATATGTCTAAATTTAGGTTGAAAAGTTCAAACACCACTAAGCTACATCCCATGTCATTGGAACTTTTAAAATTAGAATATTACGTAGTAAAAGGAAAAAAGTATCCAATTTTGAGGTCATGTCACAGACAATACCATCTGCATTGTTTCAAAAACCGAAGGTTTGGGTTTGAGGGTATGTGTTTGATTCTTTTTTAATATTTTGATAAATTGATTTTGATATGCAAAATTTAGGCATCTTCCATACCCGCCTAAACGCTTGGGTTTAGCAATCCATACCCATTCCCATCTCTTCTCAAACCACATACCCATAGTGATACCTAGTGCATACCAAACACCATCTAACTCAAGCAGAAAATGTAGTTTGGATATATTGTATATCACAACAAAATGTAGTTCTGCTATTTACAAATATATTTACCTATACTCATACCAATTATCTAAGGTCTTATCTGATGGAACATATCATAAACACTAACTTACCTGGAACAATAAGATGTGCACATCCTACTCAACCTGTCGATTTTACCACCCATAATGCATAACATTATTTTGTCATCTCATTCTTCGGCATACGTCACAATTATCTTCATGGTCACAACCATATATTTCATAAAAAAAGACACTGTTGCATCAAATGTTTTTAGCAGTTGCTTTTTCAAACCATCGTATATGAAAATTTTACTATTAACTTAACTATTATACGTGTAAAATTTTTCTTACAACAATATGTTTTGTAATGGTATTACATAACTCTTCTATCTATTACACATTTTATGAAGGTCACCCGCTATGGTCATCTGAGTGTCTAGTAACTTGAGCCTTGTTTCTTTTAAGCATTTCCTTGATCTCTGCCTCTTTCTTATCGTAAAAATCAATCAAATCCTTAAAACAACTCATTGTTCTTAAGGGTCGTCTGCTACTTCGTGTTGCAGAGTCAGGGCCGGTCTTGAGCTATGTGATGCCCTGGTCGAGACGAGAGAAAAATGCCCCCATCAAATGTAAATAAATAACAAATTATTTTTATGAACGTTTTTAATAACATAGTATTTTCGTATATAGATCGATCAAAAAATTAATTCATAACGACATCTTTAATATGAGGTAGATAGTCAATGAAAGGCTTTTTCTTATTAAAGGGATAACATTTTTTCCTTAATGACTTTTTTTTTTGAACGGCGGAAGTTTTATTGAGACACTAGCAAGAAGCTAGAAAAATGTATTTAATAGGTAATTTGCATTAGTCAGGTTATATACAACAATGCCAAGTAATTTAAGATAACTATAGTTTTATTTGACTATAGTTTTATTTAGATTTTCAGACCTTTTTATTATGAAAATATAGACATAAATAAACACAAGACATGAACTCACTATGGTTAAAACAAAATATAAAAATTTTCAATTGTTTTAAACATTTTCTTAAAACTCCTATTGTGTATGCTCTAAGCAATATTAGATTGAGACACTAAATGAAAAGCATATATGTGAACTAAAATGGCCAATAATTAATTTCTTGATAACTGATGTAGAAATTCGTAAAGGGGTATGTTATACATACCCTCTTTATGTGCTATTTGTACAAACCGCGAAGCCAGTGACGGACCAGGGAAAATGGATGTGGGGGGCAAATTTTTTTTTTTTTTTTTTTTTTTTTTTTTTTTTTTTTTTTTTTTTTGACAATAACAACAAAATGCAAAAAAAAAAAAAAAAAAAAAAATCGTAATGATAAATCGAGTATTTTTACTTAGAGATGAAGGGTTTATAAGGCTTTAGAGCGTTGAATGTTAGGTCTTAGTATGTGGGTGGGGGGCAATTTGAGTTTTGGGTGGGGGTCACTTTCGAAAAAAGGTCAAAATTTTATAAAAATTACACTAAAATTTCAACTTTTTCGGCTAGCCATGGGGGGCACCGGCCCCCCATGCTTACACTATAAGTCCGTCCCTGCGCGAAGCACATAGTACAACCGTCCGGAGCTTGCAATCATTAGAAACTCTCCTATAAGGGGTCGTAATATTTCTTTTGATATTTTTCGATTCTGTATTATTTTATTTGAAGAAATATTAAAAAGTCAAAAATAAAAGCATCTTCTCCCTCTTTCCCTTTATTTTTTTCACCCTCCATGGCTGTAACGCTGGTTCTTCTTCTTCCATGAAAATTCATCAATTTTTATTGTTTCTTTCATGTATATACATCAAAATTTATGATGCCCCTTATGTATTTGATGCCCTCGGCGGTCGCCCAGCTCGCCCATGCCTAGGGCCGGGCCTGTGCAGAGTCAGACACCACTGGCTCGTGAGCCTCTTCTAATTCAGGATTAAACTGACGGTATTGATACAACATCCTACAGAAGAATATGCTAAGAGATATGAAGCACGCGACACCACATATGAGGAATAGACCCCAGAAATTGCTTAGAGAGAGGCTGTTTTCTTGGACATCTGTAGCTTGAGATGAACATGAAGCAGCTGACAGCCATTTATCGTGAAGTCGTTGTAGGTCTCCGTTTTCTGAGAGTTGGAGGATGGCGGTTGATAAGTCAACTGCCAGAGGAGAGTCTCGCTGGAATGCCTGAAAAGTCAAACCGGATAGTTTTTTAGCTTTAGAATTGATATGAAAATTTGAAATGTTCAAGATACCTTAGCTACTTTTAGCTTCACGGACTTCATTAAATCAGAACATCAATCATTTACAAAAATATGATTCGAAATTATTTGAAAGTTGTGGAGTTTGACCTCACAAGTCAAACTGTCCCCCATCTTAAGAAGATGCTGACTTTTGAAGTCAACCAAACAAGTTTACAACTATAGCATTGATGCGTATTCCTGAACTATTTTGGAAGCATATAAAATATAGCGCATCGTAAAGAACAGCACAAACACATAGATATGTCCGTAAAACATAGTAGAAAATCTATGACGAGTAAGTGGAGGATGCAAAAAAAAAGGGGGGGTCAAAAAGTGTTATTTTAAGTGTGGGTCAAAACGGGTCGGAACGGGCTAGAAAATCTATAACGAGCAAATAGAGGTTGCAAAAAACACATTTGTCCATTTCTCAATATTTTATTAGATACAAAACTATGTGAGTGGCCCATCAACATAGAGGTTGTGGGTTCAAGTCTTGTTAGAGACATTGTTAGGTATTATGTGTGAGATAGGTGGTACAGGAGTATAAAGTTGCCGTTATATAAAAAACTATGTTATTATAGTCATAATAATAATAATAATAATAATAATCTTATTTAATTTAAACGATTTAGGTGGTTTTATGTGGTAAAAACGCGGGTGACTTTTGACTCGTTCAACCCATTTGGCCTGTTTCCATTTTACCAAAACTAGTATTATTTTACCCATTGGAGATAAAATATTGGCTAGTAAAATAAATTGGGAAAAAGTAACTTACGAAACCCCAACCGCTTTTCGTAAACTCCTGACCAACGATCCTGAACTCGCACTTGGTGTAACGCATAAAGAGCTCAACATAAGGAAGCTCATCAACAATAGCAGTCACCCCACCATTTTTTGGACCTAAACGAAGAGCATTCATATACTCCTCCTCACCTCTTAACGGTTTAATCCTATACTCCGCTATATTAAGCTCTCGAATCAAATAGTTATATGCAAAAGTTCCATCTTGAACTCCAATCGGTTCGTTACTTGATATCAAACTATCGATCCCTTCAATTCGTGAAGTCAATTGTTGTACCGTCAGAATTGAAGTCAAACTAGCTGTGTAACTTGAGTTTATAATCAACACTACAAACAGCCACAAGATCAGTACTAACCGTCCCAACGTGCTCACAGTGTTCTCTCCTGTACGTAGAAAAAAACATCAAAGTTTTCATTTTATAGACTTTCATTTACATAAAAAAACATCAGTTTTCGTCTATATATTTATCATGCACATTAAAAAATAGTTTAAATTTTTCGTCTTAAGATTTTCTTGAAGGGGAAACTTCAAACTTTCCTTTTCAGATATTCATGCACAAAAAATTTCAAAAGTGTCATCATCTTTAAGATTTTCATTGGTTGAGGCAAGATCTGTAACTTACTATGTGAAAAGAACATCGTTGAGAAGCTAAACCTGAAATTTCAAGAAAAAACCATCCATATCAGATAAAGAGTGTGTTTAGATAGTGAGTTATTATAAAACGGATCACGGGCAGATATTATACTAA